>LPNX010492294.1:0-13862 GCA_001517045.1 Pseudotsuga menziesii
ATGTTGGTCGAGAGTATATGTATGATATGTTGGGTAAAATATGAGGATATCGAGCAGTTCTGTAAATTATTTTTTTTGAATTAATTGCATAAACAAACATTTCACTCGTTTTCATGGGTAACAATAACCAATAGAAAGCAATGTTATTAATGTCGGTCGACAGTATATGTATGATATGTTAGTGAGAGGAAGATTTTGATTTTGATTCTTGAGAAGTGGGCAGGTAGAGTCAGATGTTGTGAACTTTGTTGTTGTGAATACCGTGGAAGTAAGAAACTTAGGTCAGAATGGATGTAAAATACAAAATCAAAGTGATGATCCAATCACTGTTTAGAAGGTATGGGAAAAAGAAGTTGCAATGTGCAATTGAGATATTTTGGATCAAGATGTTGTACTTTGTAATTAGAAGTAGTAGTAATGCCTTCTTATCCTTATTACTTTGGAGTGTTTGAATTGAATGGATCCTTATTACTTTGGAGTGTTGTTACACTCAAATCTGTCACCAGCATGTGATAGGATCCCTAACACAAAAATTTGCCCTCAAATCCCAAACTTGAAGAGAATCCTTCTCTAGGTGTTGGTTTCAACATACAAAATTACAGCACCACTCTTACCCTCAAGCAGACAAGCAGTACCTTGTTCAGCACCACCCTAGTTGTGTGAGAACCAGGCGGTGCCACCGCCTTTAACCTATGTTGTTGGCATGGTTCTTACCTATCACCGCTCTGTCATAAAGGGGTATAAGTGGTGCCCTTGGTAAAAAGGGAAAAAAGAGGTTTCTTGAGGCTTCTAGAACAAGAGCCTCATGTCTAACCTTATCCCTACTCACCTGGGTTGGTTAAGGTCGAGATCCCTCTTTGTAGGATCTTATGACCACCTCACCTACCAATCTCTCAACCATTCCTATCCATTTGAGCCCTATAAATACAAGCTCATACTCCATGGTTGAGGGAGAGAGATGAAAAGTAGAGTTATGTTGTTGAATTGATACCCTTTCCTAATCCATCAGAGAGCAATTGTGGAGCAAGTTGGAGCTATCGGGGACAAGGTTCTAGTCTTGTGAAGGAGGGAATAGACACTAAGGCACATGGTTGTAAGCTCTTTCATTCATTTTCTAATACAAAGTTGATTTCCTTCCCACATGTTTGTTGCGTTAATCTCACATATATGTTATTGGATTCCTTAGTCACTAATATGGATGTATAGATGATTTTCTAGTAGCTTTGATGTCTTTGTATGTTTGATATGTGTTACTACTATACAGGTCCTCCATCAAAGTTACATTCCAGGCGTCTATAACGTTCAAGGACAGTCTTCAACCAAGTTATTCACTCATTCTTTCTGGATCTGAACCATTTAGACCAGAGGAACAGCTTCTATCTGTAGACAGTGATATATTCCTGATAACAAATTTGGCAACTCCGCTTTGGAGAGATCCGTCTTGTTCTTCCTCAGTTTCTGAACTACTCTTGTCTGAATCCAAGCTCCAGCCTCCCATCTTTGCAGTCAGATCTACATCTGATCTACTGAAGTTTTGGTTTGAAATCTTCAGATCTCTTCAGATCTGAGCCATCGTGACTTTCTGTGCTCTGTATTGTTGTTGATTCATCAGTTTTTATGAAGTTTTTGGCATTTCTAGCTTAATTTTTCGCTCTCCTTGTGTTCTGGGTTGTTACAGAGAACCGCACATGTGCCTTTGGCAAGAAGCGGTGCCAATACTTGAGTCAAGTTAGAAATAGGTGGTGCCACCGCCTGAGTCTAGTGAGCAAGAAGCGGTTTTGCCTCAAAACCGCTCTGTCAGCAACTTCATCTGCGTGGTGCTAGATAATCCTATCCCAGACTTTGATTTTCTCAAGTTTTTGCAAAAAAATTGTGATTTTTTGGATTTTGTGTGTTCAGTTTCTTTTGTCCAGACCTGTTTGAACTTGCTTGAGTGATTGAAATCTGGAATTTTTATGTGGAAATTGCTTATTTGTCCAAATCAAAACGCTAGGTTAGATTCATCATTCATTACTGCTTATAAGTTTGTTTTTTCTTGAAAGGAGTTAGTTGGAAGCTATAAGTCCGATTAGATCTCTGCTTGTTATAGACTAGCACTCAAAAGAAAGACTCCATTAGATCAGCTTGCTTGTTTCAATTTCTCATTAAGTGTGAGAAATACTTCTTTTCGCTCTAAAAAGAAAATTTGTTGAGATTAGGTCATTGTTTCGTTGAGCCTAAGCCATTGGATCTCTGATTAGCCTCACAAGCTTTCAATACTCCTTTGTTCTTTTGTCTCTTTTGCATCATTATCTCATCAAAAGGAAAAAAGTATCAATAATTTAAGTTAGATCTTTACATGCTTTAGAAAAAATCGAAAGTATAGCTTGCATATGCATATTTGAGTGTTGTTTGTCTTTCTTCTTCATTTGAAAAGAGATCTTACCCTACCTGTGTGCTTTCAAAAGAGATGATTTGAAGAAAAGTGTTGTTTGATTGTACGCTCGGTAAAAAGGATTTTTTAGTATAGTTGTTTGGGAATTTTTTGGTCTTAAAGAAAAATTGAAAATAAAAACACTCTCTCTCCTTCCCGTAATTAGGCATACTGAATGGTAAAGTGAATGAACTTGCATTTCATATCTGCATGGTTTTACTTTTCTATCAAAACCTCATGCATTCACCTAACCGTCCACTTTAAAATTAACGGTATTTATAGGCTTAAAATTTGTATAGAAATTTGAGTGCTAGGTTAGAGATGTGTTCGGGCGTCGTTAAGCGTAGGAGCTGTCGTTACTTATATGCACTACATCTCGGGACTCGTGCAGTTATTCCACGTACGGTCAGTATATTGAACACCCTTTCACATACCCTTGAGGCATATAGAAAGTTACTTCACATACTCGATTGTATATCGGAAGGCCCTTTGTGAGCGGTTGTGCATTAGATAGGACTACTACCGATTTGAGCTCCCACATACCTTGAGTATATCGGGAGACCCCACTAGGATACCCTATCTATCTGAGAAAATCCCTTTGGCCGTCTTGTGTGGAGCAATACACCGAAAACAACATTCGGGGAGATTACTACGCACATACCCTTGTGGTATTTCGTGAGTTGCACCTACTTGACGATCGTGGTGAGAGACCAACCATTTGAGCTCATCCTATCATTTGAATTTGCTTGTTGGCCTGTAGCTTGAGTAGGAGAAGGATTTGGTATGTTTTTTCTTAGCTTTGAAACCCTAGGTTAGAATAGTGGTTGTGCAATCTGGCTGAGTTTCATTTGAGACGGTCTAGAAGAATAGAGGGCTTACCACCCGACTTTCCTCCTGTTACAGGAGAAGGTCTTATGGAAGCTACTGACTAAGGAGCTACAACTACTTCCCATGTGGAAGAGAACCTAGTTTTAGAAAGCGGAGACCAATTCACTTCTTACATTACTCCCTTGGTCCAACAACATCCTGTCAGTGACGCTTCTTTCCATGGTCCTGTGGAAGGTCGTGTTGATAGTCCCGTTAGTCCAGATTATGGTCCAGATGCTCCATTTTGCGGAACCTCTATGGGACAGGCCATTGCTTCATTTGGAGTACGTAGGCCCTCTCCTGAATATTCTTCACCTAGTGAAGAGGAATATATAAAAATTCAATCAGCTATTCGCCATGCACAAAATTTTCAGGAGAGAATGCAAAGACTAGATACTATATTAGCAACCCCAATCCCTCATAAAGAAACTATGTCGTCTCTTCTTCCTCGTAATACAGACCCTTGGCCAGACGGATATCATTCACTTGCTGATTCTATGAAACCTATTGATCTTGTTGAGACTTCACAACACCCAGGTCAAACTTTTGAACCTACAGTTGCAAATGTTAGGTCTGTTTCTAGTCCCCCTAGGTCTTCTAGGGCTGGGGGGAAACCTTCAACTCCAATTGTATCAGTACCTTATAGTGTCGAGGGGAAACCCCCGACATGATCTAAGTTACCTTCTAATGGAGTTGTTACTCAAAATAGACAGGCCTCTAATGCAGGCACATCCCTAGTTTACGTTCCTCCCACAAGTATAATTAACCCTCCATTGAGCTCAGGTCAACCCTTAGGGGCACAACCCTATTGTTAGTCACGCTTCCTGGGGGTATGGATACCTGAAAAATCAAGTACCTGTAGGAAATTTGAATTATCAACCTACCCCTATAGGCATGTCATACACTGGCATTCCATATCATGGAAATACTTTTACTCCATGGGGGCAACCCAACTAGTCCTACATGCCAGCTTTGGGAAGAATACCTATCCATACAGCTGGAGGTACCAGAGGACCACCCTATGGAGGTTCACCCCCCATGGGTCCTAGTGGTCCTGGGGGTCCCGGAAGGTTTCCTTAAGGAGGCCCTCCCCTTAGGGGGGCAGGTGGTCCTCCTCCCGATGGTCTTGGGGGTTCTAGCGGTTCTCCTCTTAGTAGTCCTGGAGGTCCTAGTGGTCTGCCTCCTGGTGGTCCTGGAGGTCCTAGTGGTCCTCCCCCTGGTGGTCCAAGTGGCCCCAGAGGTCCTGGTGGTCCTCCTCCTAATCCTCTTAATGGTCCTGGTGGTCCTGGCAGCCCTAACCCTAGAGGTCCATATTTCGGAGGTTCATCGTCTCATCAGCCTTTTCAACATCCTGTGTACCAATCCACTTACGATCCTACTGGTGGTTACATGCCTGAGTCAGTATTACCAGTATGTTGAACCGAATCATCAGTTACATTTATAGCAACTTTGTACTTGCCTGATTTGTCCAAGTTGATCAATGGTCCCATTCAACACAATCCCGCGTGGCCCCCCATTCCAGTCAAGTTACCATCGGATATCCTGAAATTCAATGGAAAACAGGGAGATGATCCCAAAAATCATGTTATAACTTTCCATCTATGGTGTTCATCCAATTCCTTAATGGATGATTCTATTCGATTAAGACTCTTCCAACGCACTTTGACTGGCACGGCCGCGAAGTGGTACATCGAACTTCCACGAAACTCATTTGTGGATTTTAGTGCTTTGGCAACTGTTTTCCTCACACACTTTCAGCTACCCATTCGATACAAAATGGGTACAGACCTTTTAACCTCTCTGCGTCAAAACACCTCCGGCACACACATTTTAGATCATATTCATGAGTGGAGAAGGCGGAGAAGGCTCATTAAAGCTCCTATCCCAGACCAACTCTTGGCTAATTGGTTTACGAAATCTTTGTTTCCACCCATTGCCTGAGATGTGGCTATGGGGGGTGTTTTTATTGAAGAACAAGCCATTAGTCATGCACAGTATCTAGACTTGGTATATTCCCAGTATGGAACTTTGTACGACCTCATTTCTCAAGCTCCTCAACCCAGCACTGACCTGGCTAAGCCACCTACAGAAACTCCTATTGATGGGGTTATTGGTTCAATCCAGCCCCCATCAGCAGTAAAAGATGCCAAACAACCCAATCCTTCCACTCCTGCTCCTTCCAACCCTACAATTTTCACCGAGGTGAATGCTATTCAAAGTATGCAATCATCCAGTAACAAGAAGAAAGGAAAATGTAAAAACAAGAAACCGGAAACCAACAGCAAAACCCCAAACCTACGGCCCCGGAGAATGACAATAAAGGAAAAAGGAAAGCTTAGTCTCCCTACCTATTGTGTTGTGGCGATAATTTCATGAAAGAGTGTCCTCGACATGATGAAATTAATAATTTTTAAAAGAGTAACCCCGCACCAGCAGTTCTCACTAATCATTTTCCTTCTCAGCAACAACTAGTAGACCACATGTCTAACCAGGGAAATTCTAGTTCCACAGAGGAAATTCGAATGATGTCATCAAAAAATATTAATATAATAACTCAAATTCAGTTATGTGACAAACCGGAGGAGAAGAAAATTGAGAAACCTTCTCATGATAAAGCTCTTTCTACTGGTTCTCCCACACCCTCATCCAATGGTCCCCTAATGATCGAGAAGCGTAATCTCGACATGATTTTGCGTCCGCCCAAGAGTACTCTTAGGAAGTCTATTTTTAACCCTAATGTTCGAGCTGCATAGTTTTATAATGTCGTAGAAGACCTATCTTAGGCACCATGTGCGATGTCTACCTTAGAATTGCTCCAAATTTGTCCCACACAACGCAAAAACTTATTAACCGCTTTGGGAGACACGGACCCGAGTGACACGAATCTGATTCATTTCAATCCAGAGAACCCTAAACCTAGATTACCTCGCCAACTGGATTTTCAAGTCATAACTAGAGTAGTTGGGAAAAAGGTATTTAGTATTGTTCTAGATGAAGGTGCTTCAAACTCTGTTTTATCTTTGTCCTGTTGGAAATCCATTGGCTCTCCCAATCTTGTAAAATCACTGACAACACTAAAAGCCTTTGATGGAAAGGGTTTCTATCCCTACGGTCTCATGCCAACCCTTTTAGTTGAGCTGGGGGGAAAAACTATTTCCATTCAGGTGGAAGTAGTGGATGCCCCGTTAGACTACAATCTTCTCTTAGGGAGAAACTAGTTTTATGCTATGACCGTTGTCGCTTTCATAGTATTTAGAACCCTCTAGTTTCCGCATTTGGGAAGAATTGTAACAATTGATCAACTTGGTTTATGTACGCCGGATTTTACCACTCCTACGACGAATAATATCTCTTTGTTAGGTCAGTCCCCTCCTCCTTACCAGTCAATTGGGGTAGGTATGTTGAAAGACTCTGCCCTCATGGGCGTGTTTTCGTCAACCCCTTCTAGCACAGAAATGGAAATAGTCAATATGATCTCTTCATTTAATTATGATCCTAAGGGTAAACAATTTGTTGAGACATCCTCCCTCAGCCTGTATGAAGCAGTTTATGAAGCCATCCAATCTGTTTCCGATGTTCTTACAGATGATATTCATCTGGTGGCTTCGGATCCTTACCACCTGCCCTACTGGTTAGAACCTTCGCTTCCTACTATGGATTATCTCTCCCAAACTTTTCCATCAAATGAGTCTATTATAGAGATTATAAATACAAGTACATCTGTATGGGAGGATCCCCATCATAGATCTTCGTTCCTCCCCAATACCAGTTCAGCGGATAATGATTTTGTATCTCTCTTAGGTACTGATATTGTCGACAATCCGCAAACACCTGTCTTGTTTCAAGATTCTAAGTCTAAAGGAAATTTATGCAACATTACCAAAACGGTTCCAATCGACATATCAGTCAAGTCTAGAACTATTGAACATGTTCACATAGGGAAAAACTATTCAATAAATGAAACTAAAGAGTATAAAGCACTTTTTAAAGAATTTCGAGATATTTTTGCCTAGTCTTTATGAAGAAATGCCTGGGATAGATTCATCCATTGTAGTCCATGAGATAAAAACCTATCCTACATCCAGACTGGTTAGGCAAAAACTGAGACAAATCCATCCGCGAAAGGCTGCGGCTATCAAAGCCGAAGTCGAAAAACTTCTAAAGGTAGGATTTATCTATACTGTACCGCTAACAGAATGGGTTTGAATATTGTTACTATGAACAAAAAGCAGGGTACTATTCAATTCTGCATTGATTTTTGAGATTTGAATAAAGTTTGTCCCAAGGATAACTTTTCGACTCCACACATCGATTAGATTATCGATAGCTATGCTGGGAGTGTTGTCTTCTCATTTATGGATGGATTTTCCGGCTACAATCAGATTGAGATATTTCCCGCCGATCAGCATAAGACGACATTTATATGCCCGTGGGGAACCTTTTCCTACAAGAAGTTACCTTTTGGCCTTAAGAACACTGGGGCCACATTCCAGCGTGCCATGTCCTATGCATTTCACGACATTAAGAACATTGTGGAGCCTTACCTCGATGATCTCCCTACACATTCACAGCTATGAGAAGACCATCCTCGACATCTTAGAGACATTTTCCTAAGATGTCGCCATTACAAAATACAGTTGAACCCACACAAATTTGTTTTTGGGGTTGATACGGGACGTCTCTTAGGTTTCGTAGTCTCCAAGGATGGTATTCGGATTGACCCCTTAAATATTGTTGCAAAACTCGCTTTACCTGCCCCAACCAACCTGCTTGAACTCCAAAGTTTACAAGGGAAGGCAAACTTTCTTCGCCGTTTTGTTTGTAACTTTGCTGAGAAAATGTATGGTTATATGCATCTCCTTAAGGACACTCCATTCTTTTGGGATGACCAGGGCCAGTGAGCCTTCGATAATCTCAAACATGCTCTGACTCATTCATCCATCATACACCCCCCGGATTACTCAAAGGATTTTCTCTTGTATGTTGTTGCCTCTACTACTACTATCGGAATGGTTTTAGCTCAAGAGGACCAAAACAGCCTAAAACACGTGATTTATTACGGCAGTAAGAATCTTCTGGATTCTGAAACTCAATACTTGCGTGTGGAGAAGCTAGCATTGGCCATAGTCATTGCTGTCCAAAAATTTTGTCACTACATCCTGCTTCGCACCACTACTGTACTCGCAGACCAAAACCCTATGTACTACATCCTGACTCGTCAGGTGCTAGGGGGAAAATAATCCCGATGGATTTTTATCCTACAGGAGTTTGACCTGGAATTTGCCAAAGCTACTTCAAAGAAGTCATTAGTTTTTGCCGAGTTGATGTGTGATCTTCCCTGTGCTTTCAAAGATTCTGAGCCTAGTGATTCATTCATGGATGAATTTCTATTCCTAATAAGCACAAATTAACGTGGTATGGATATTTAATCATTTATCTCCAAACACAGTGTTTTCAGCCTACTATATCTCGTGAGGATCGTCGCTGCATCCGTCACCATGCAAAGTACTATCTTATCCTCAATGATACATTGTATAGACATGGTATAGATACCATTCTTCGATGATGCCTCACCCATACTGAGGTTGAACAAGTTCTTAATGACTGCCATTCTGGGGCATGTGGCGGTCATCTTTCTGGGATGGCTACAGCTTAAAAGATCATGCGCGTTGTCTATTTCTAGCCTTCTATTTTTAAATATTGTCATGAGGCTGTTAAGAAATGCCCACCCTGTCAACACTTTTACCCGAAAAAGCGCACCCACCCTAGTCCATTACACCCCGTCATTGCCATTGTACCTTTCGCCAAATGGGGGATAGATTTCATGCATTGTAAGCCTACCTCGGCCGGGGGGCATGGTTACATCATAGTAGCCGTGGATTATTTCACTAAGTGGGCTGAGGCTATGCGTACATATGCAGAGGATGGTAAGACTACCTCCCTCTTCCTTTTTAACCATGTAATAGTTAGCTTTGGAGTTCTTCAGTCTATTGTCACTGATCACAGATCACATTTCCGGAATAAAATTATGGTAGAGTTAAGTACTAAGTTAGGTTTTCGCCATGAAAACTCAACTCCCTATTATCCGCAAGCTAATGGTCAAGTTGAGGCCATTAACAAAGTTTTAAAAACTATGCTACGTCAGATGGTTGGAGATCACAAATCCAACTGGCACCAGACTCTCTTCTCTGCTCTTTGGGATTATAGAACTTCGGTGAAAACAACAACTGGTTTTATGCCCTTTCAATTAGTATATGGACTAGAAGTTGTTCTACCTATTCAATGTCAGATTCCATCTTTGAAACTTGTCATTGAACTTCTCCCTAATACTTCTACCGAGGAAGAAAGGTTTTTATATTTAACCAACCTTGACGAAACTAGATGAGAAGCTGCCTTGGTTAATGAGGCACATAAGAAACGCTTCAAGGCACAATACGATAAATCTGTTGAACCTTGTGTGTTTAATGAAGGTGACCTAGTCCTGACTTATGATCAGAGACATGACAAGCTAGGAAAAGGGAAGTTTGAATCAATGTGGTATGGTCCTTTTATCGTTTCCAAGGTTTTAGAGAAAGGGGCCTACGAGCTCGTGGATTATGATGGAGTCCCCTTCGGGCAACCTCGCAATGGGTTGTACCTGAAGAGGTACTATGCCTAGATCATTTATGTATGGTACCTTGTATATATTTACATTATTTGACTTTTCGGTGTGTTTTGGTACTTTCAATATGGTTTTGATTTTATGTCTAGACTGTTTATACCATGTTTTGGTTATGCAAATCAAATGGCTTTTTATGGCTTCGCCGATGGTGCTTTTCGCCATACCCTGAACCTTGCTTCAACGACTTGGGTTCTTTATTCCCTTGCACATGATCTAGTGAGTTCAAGAGCAGTTTGTATTGGTCCTGCTACCAACAATATTGCCGAGTATGAAGCAGTCATAGGTCTTTTGACTGAGGCTGTATCCCGGGACATTTGTCACTTGGTATTGTTCATGGACTCGCAATTGGTGGTTTGTCATTTAAACCAGGTTTACACCATCGGAAACCCTATACTACTTCGTCTCTATTGGAGGGTACGTTTACTGGAAATGTCATTTGAAGTCATTACTTATAGACATATCCCTAGGGCAGATAATGTCATTGTTCATTCATTGGCAAATTATATCCTAGACTAGTATATTGCTCATTCATAGCCTGTAATTTAAACATGGTTCGTAACATTGTAAATGAACAGTAAAAACATATAAAACTCATGTAAATACATTTCCCATTTGAAGCATAAACATCGGAGGCAAAAGTCTGTATATATATATATAAGTGTTTTTACAAAAATAGGTCATAAGACCTCATCTGAAGCACTCTAGATTTTAGGCAGCACAAAATCATACAAAAATTTGAAACTATGGCAGCTTTCAGTGATACATCATGTAATAACTAGTGATGCTCATGGTAGCACATCACAGTCTGCACTACTCTACATAGCAGACGGTTAAAGCAGCCTGGCACTCCTGTTGTGTGCCTCTGATAGCACATCGAGAGATCATCAATGGATGCATAGGGTATGTCCAATTTCAACCTCTCCAGGTTCTCCTCTAGCTCTCCCATCGGGTCATCGCCTCATTGAACAAATCGAGCTCCTACTCATCTGTCTAGTGGGGATGATCCCCCAAGTCGTGCAGCTCCAACATCTGCATGAAAATTTCAGGTCTCGTTACTTTACATAAAAAACATAAAAAATAAAAACATTAAAAGACAAAAAACACAAATATCTATCTTAGGGTTTTTGTTTCTTACCCATGTCTCCCCAATGCCCTCTAGGTGGAAGTGGTAGGTCAGGGTCACCCCTGAAATTAGTGCATGCATAAGCATAATCCTCAACCATGAGGATCTAGTCACTAAGCCATCAGAAGAGTCATGAACTTCACCTTCCCTCTACCTGCTCCTATACGGGCCATGATCCTGACCCACCTCAACATAAGAGGGTCTCTTTCCCTTAGCTCAGTAAAAACCACTTGGGGCCTCAGATGAGGGACCCACTCAAAAAAGAAACAGGCTAAGATAGAACCATAGCCAAATTGTTTTAGTTCTCCCTGCCGACACTTGGTCAACTAGTCCTTAAAGATCGGTAACAATGCCTCTTCCCAGTTGAAAACTGTAGGTCCCATAGCCTCTATCGCATACAACATATGTGCCCTAGAAGCCTGATGAGGCCCTTGGCTCCCATCCAACCTATGCATGGTGAAAAGAAGAGTGCGGAGAGGAAGATCCACTACTGCCTTGATGGGAATCTTCTTTCCTGAAGTTCTAGTACTGGGAAGGCAATAACGGTCAATCAACTCCTGGGTAGTCACATCCCCTCCGCGGGATCCAGTCAATGAAATTGGGGCACCCGTCTCGATAATCTGGTAAAGAAATAGATGTCTTCTACCTCAATGGTCAACACATGTGCCCCCACCTTGAAGTATTGTTGTTCCGGGTTCCACATATGGAGTATATACTCCAGCAATCTCTCATGAGACACCATACTAGGTGTGCGGAAGAATTTAAGGAGGCCACAGTTCCTCAATGTCGCTATACATCCCACACTTCTTTCAGCAAGGTCATCATCCTCATCATGCTATTGTTCCTTCCATATCACCATTTTCGACCGCTGAAAACGTAGCAAAAACCATTAATGGACTAGTTAGAAACATGAACAATCATTAAAATCAATTAAAAGTTGATGCTTTTACTTATCCA
This sequence comes from Pseudotsuga menziesii, assembly GCA_001517045.1. NCBI lineage: Eukaryota > Viridiplantae > Streptophyta > Pinopsida > Pinales > Pinaceae > Pseudotsuga > Pseudotsuga menziesii. The sequence continues at coordinate 12,022 of LPNX010492294.1, forward strand.
TGCATTTTTTCAAGCTCACGGTCGGCACCTCCTAAGCGCAGTGTAATGAGCGCGGTTCTCATGGTGCACCGCCTGTCCCGTAAGGGGCAGGAGCGGTGCGCACATTTTGAGTTTAGGGCCTGCCTAAAATGACCCAAAACCCACCTAAAATCGAAAATAAATGCTTAAAAATGAAAGTTTAGGGTTTTGTCATTTACCTGGCTCTAACAGTGCTCAAATCGGACGGTCGGATCTCCCGGAATCAGCAGCTGAAGATCTGGCTCAAAGTTGCTCAAAAATGCTCTTGACAAAGGTAAATAGTAAAATGTTTTGATTTTACTATTTGAAATGACTTTTATAGCTATTTTTAGGGGTTTTTAATGTCATTTTAATATTTTAAAATCATTATCATTATAAAATCCATCCATATGACTCATTAAAAGTCATTTTTCGAGAAATTAACATTGATATTGAGTTTTGCAGGGGTAGAAATGAAAACAATAAAAATCTATGGGAAATTTGTTTTTGACTTTTTCATGCTTCTTCAAAATGGAAAAAGTCCCCAAGCGTTTGTTTGGATACTTTGGTCACGCTCTCAGAACTCAGTATCAAAGTTTCGAGTCTTTTTTTCTGATTCTTTTTAGGCTTGTAAAACTGTTCATCGTTAAAAAGAGACCTAATGGAGTCCCCTTTAAGCTCTTTTCGGAATCCCTAAATATGAAAAGATTGTCGAGTACTTGTCTTCTTCTTACTCGTAAAAGTATTTGAAGATTCGTCTCTCCAACGGCAGGTTATCTCTTTTTCGGTTCGGATAGACTATTTTACGAAAAAGGACCCTTTGGAGTTTTCTTTTGTCTTCGTTCAGACTCTCTAATTATGAACGATGCCGAGTTTGCTTTCATTGGACTCATTAAACTAAACACTGAGAGACCCTTTTTTGGGAACGAACCCCTCCTTTCTCAGGTTCATGAAATATATGGGAATGGACTTGTCTCTGGATGAGCTTAAACAAGTGTTTGTTACCCTCTTTGGACTCGTAAAAATGAAAAGAGGCACTCATCAATCATGATGGGGGAATTAAGGGAAGGGAATCATTTTGCAAATCCAATGCCAGCTATTTCTCACCTTTGAACATGGCACTTTTCTCAATATCATTCAGTCAATTGGGTTTTCGGCTGACTTACAAGTTGATCCAATTTCATGAGTCATGTCAATCCTTTGAGTTTTTCAAAAGATTGCATTGTCCACTATCGCATTGTCTGTTTGTCTCGTCTAGTCATGCTACCAAGTCTTTTGTCGTGCCACCCAATGTTCAAAGGAAGAAAGAAGTTTACCTCTGTAGTTAAAACATTATTTGTGTCAGTACTTTGAGTCAGTCCTATGGTTACATTATCTATGATATTCCAAAACTTTGTTCCAAGTTTCGTGTCGTCGATGTGGGATTCATCATGGCCCTCCTTTGACGAGACTATTCCTGTCGATGTCAACTCATGATCCGGGAAGTATTCTTAGAAACAAGCTTAGTACCTTGAGATCTGTATGCCTTAATGACAGATTCTCTCGCTATCGACAAAGGTTCACATCATTGGCCTTTGATCGAAAGACTCTGTTGGGTGTTCGACACCAAGACATCTATTCGTACTCAGTAGATTGTACTAGGGTACCTTGGGAATCATTGACATCAATGGTGATTTCCCTCGCACTTGTTAACGGTTCACCTTATTGACTGGTAATCAAGTGGTTTCTACCATGTTCGACTTCAAAACCATTAGAGGAATTTTGGGGTCTAAAATGGGCCTCCTAAGGAAAATAATAAAATAATAGTTAAAATAATAAAATAATATTGATTAATTTTGGAGGAA
>LPNX010492308.1:0-35577 GCA_001517045.1 Pseudotsuga menziesii
CTCACTTTGAATTAGGTGATAGATTGTGTGCTTGTGAGGTTATGAACCCAGAAGAGAAGTGCCAGGGCAGCTTCCTAACAATAATAATACTGAATGGAAAAAAATTTTATCATGCAAAATTATCTGAGTAAACAATGCGGAAATTTTTTTAAAACACAGTGCTGTAAAAAGTTAACGGGAATAATGGTGCAGAAAAGGTTGTAGGACTGCAGGTAGGATAGATGGCTGTGCAGGTGCAGGAAAAAATGACAGCAAAGGGGCTGGGTTCAAAAACAGGAACAAGTGCAAAAGTCAAGTCGGATCGGCGGTCGGACCGTGGGTTTGAAGGAAACAGGCGTGCTCAGATCGCGGCTTTCTGGCCGACAGCGGCGGTCGGACCGCGGGTTTAAAGGAAACAGGCGCGCTCAGTGCGCGGCTTTCTGGTAGACAGCAGCGGTCGGACCGCGAGTTTGTAGGAAACAGGCGCGGTTGGGTCGTAGCTAAGGGCTGGACAGTCACAGTCGGGTCGCAGCTAAGGGATGGACAGTCACGATCGGGTCGCAGCTAAGGGATGGACAGTCGTGGTCGGGTCGCAGCTAAGGGCTGGACAGTCGCGGTCGGGTCGCAGCTAAGGGCTGGACAATCGCGGTCGGGTCACAGCTAATGGCGGAAAAGGCGCTGTCGGGACGCGACTGCGAAGGAAAAAACGGCGATTTACGGTGGCCGAAAACGACAGCCGAAAGGACAAAACGGAAAATAAAACTAAAATAAAAACAGCGGAGTCGCCAAAACTGTTGCTATGGTTTTCGCCCTAGCTTGTACGAATGAGTACCTACTAAGGACAATGGATTCCTTAGTAGTAGTTCAATGATATGTGAATTAAAAGCTATAACTGAAATGAAAAACTAAATCTAAACAAGTTATTTAAACAACACAGTAAAAAGTAAATAGTAATTTCGTATTAATCTGACCTTCAATGTGAAGGTTGGTGAAGCCCTTTGCGGTGATTCGAGTCGGTGGCTCCGAGCTTCAAGCTGCTTCTTCTCTTTCTCCAATGGTGGAAATGGGCCAAAAGGGGCTCTCACGGTGAAAGTAGCTCGATGGTGAGCTAGGGTTTCAAGAGCAATTTTGGCAGAGGCAGGATACTTGTGATTGTGGATATTGAATAAGGAGTCTCCATCACTTATTTATAGTTGGAAACCATGCAGTTTTAGGGTTAGGATTTCAGCTGTTTAGGGTTTTTTCCTCATTTTCCTCATTATTTTATATTTTTTATTCCTTTTTGGAGATTTTTGCTTTTTTGGAGGAATTTTGGATATTTTTAGAGGAAAAGAGGGTTTTATGGCCTTTTGGAGGCATTTTAAGCCTTTTGGAGGCTTTTTGCATGGTTTTATGGGTTTTTGATGGAAATATGGTGGGAAAATGGACAAATGAGCCATGTAATGGGGTAGATGAGGTAGTGAACCCTTTTTGGGTGTTAACACTTTGTGCAATGAACTGTAAGTGCCACCTAGCTACACCCTCAACTTGTGCCTTTTAATCCTTTTTAAGGCGCCCTTTTCTACAAACTCACCATGATTGAGATTTTCTTCATAATGCTTTAATGCCTTTTCATCTTTGAGCTCTAACTATGCATATATTTCACCAGGGCATGGTTTTGACATGTTTGTAAATTCCTCTCCTGACAGCCTTGAATTGTATCCCCGTATTTGTTGATTAGGATAATGAATAATTAGTTGTCGCTCTATTGTTTGTCCCTGGTAAAGTTGATAAAAAATTGCTCAAGGTAATGTGCTCCATCTCTAGTCCACTCACAAGATGAATCCTACCAGTGCCCTCAACAAAGATGCCATGTGGGTCAAGTTGTTTTATCCAAGTTCAAGAGTGAGCTTATCATGGTGTTGGAGTATCAGTTTGAAAAGTGGGTTGTAGTTTATCTAATTGTTTAAACAAAGAGAAATGCCATAATACATACAAGCCCAAACCAGCTTGGGACATGGCAACAAGTCTACTAAGTTACTAACATCTCGAAGGTGGCCTACAAATCTGGTTCAGACTAGAGAGAGTGATACATTAGTCATTTTGTTGACCTTGAAACATGTCAACAGTTGTCACCTTGCTCAAAGATCTAATGAGAGGATTAGGCATGCCTTTGTCTGATCATATTGGGAATCAAATGTCTTTGACCATTGTAAGCAGTCAAGATTGATATTTTGCTGGTAGGGTAGCCTAGTAATCACATTTACATATAAACATTCACCACATATTCTACTTCACCAAGTTTTTTATGCAAAACCTAGGGAAAATAGCATATTCGTCCATACCATGGTGATCAGGGACATCTACAAGCTGATATCCTTAGTAGAAACCTGATTTGTAAGATGAAGCATCTTCTCTTTTTGCACATATGACAAATCACCTAATGCTTGTATCTCTAGTTATAGGGTTTTATTAAACTGGGTTTTGCTCTACCTTGTGTATTGAGTTCTACATAGGGTATTGCTAAGCCAAAAACACCTTGTGAACCAACTCAGGTTCATGTCGTTGTACTTCTGTAAATCCATGTTCTTAACTACTGGCTGTAACTAATGATTATCACCATTCAATATGCAATGTTTGAGCATTGCATGTCTGTCTTCTTGTCTTTGTAACAACATAGGTGTGAATGTTTCCTTAAATGATAAAACATGACAAACTACCATTAATAATGGACTTTGCAACTTAGAACTATGTCGAAAACTAACTTCATTTAAATTTGCGACAAAAATCCTAAAAACTTGTGATACTGGCGTAGCTTCAACCATTTATGTAGATAAATTCTTACCATCATTCCACGATAGGCATGTATGAAAAGGATTTGAAATTGACACATATTTTGACATATAAACGAGGATGGGGAGAGGGATATGTTTAGATATGTAAATTGACACATATTTAATTATTTGTTGCTCAGTTCCACTTGAAGAATTTGTTTTTGTGTCTAGGAATTTAGTTGTTTTAGAATTCTCCTGTGAAAATTGTACAATTACACGGAAGCAATCTTAAACCTATTGTGCTTATCCAAAGTTAATTGGACCTGTCTTCAGTGAGATTTTGCACTAACATTTCACTGTTTCCTACTCTATTGCAATTAGGGAATATGCATAATCGTTATTTGGAATCAAAAATTCAGAAGAGAGCATATTTAAAACAGGTTGTTGGAACAACACAGATCAGGGGGTTCATTGGCTGACAACATGGTGCCCTCAATTGAAAATAAGAAACCTAAATACTAGACTCTTTTTCCAATTTAACTTTAGCAGCATCAACCTTAGAGTATTGGACTCTTTTAACTTTTTTAGGCATTCAGACATGGCAATAGTTATGAGACCTTGAAAGATTACAAATGATAAATCACTTAAAAAGGGGAAAATAAGGGGGATGGATGAAATGGCTAGGCATAATGTCATGAAATGGATGAATTACCTTCTTAGTTCACTAGAGTCTAACTCACCCTTTGGAATGACACACTTATCTAAGGCAGAATTATGACAACACCATGGTAAGCCTAAGAAATGACTCAGTGAAGCTTTTAAACCGGTCCAACCGGTGGGTTTTTTCAAAATTGGTTGGGTTATGATAACATTGGTTATGAGCCATTACCCAAGCATAAAAGAAACATACCATGGTCAAATCAACATAAGGAAACATCCCAAGTGTCAATGAGGGAAAGAAATATCACGTCACTAGTGCATCAAACAACATCTCTACTAGGTACATCCAAGGAACATGAACCATCTGAGAGTGCTGAAAGGATCTCTGACCAATGATCTATGGAACGTCACATATCTCATCTCAAGAACAATTTCTATGATATGATCACAGACCACAACTGATCAACATGTCACACCTTCTGATCAAGGGGTAACAAGGTATAACACTGCCAAAAGTATCTCATACCAGCTGCTTATTTTTACTCTAAGAAAGCATGTCAACAAGTGTTTCTGAACCCTGTCTATATGATTCCTTTTATTTATAGGTGTATGTGGCCCCATAACTCATGATCATATAAAATTACTAATTTTGTAACTGCCTCAAAGAGGAAGCGTAATATGCCCAATCCCAAACAGGTTTCAACATCTATACCAATTGACTCAAATGGAACAAGATGAAAAATGCAACAGAAAAGACTCCAAAAGAACAAGAGTACGATACAAGTACTTGATCAGAAATGACTGAGCTTGTATTACAAGAATGAAGCTATATGCACAAGGTGAAAAGAGTGTCCTTTATAGAGAACTGATCCATCCTAGTTGATTTCCATGTTACAAGATTGAAAGGGAATCTTCCTACATCGGATAAAATGATTCCCACGAATGAGTTACGAAGCTAATTATAACTAACCTCAGCATTAATTTCTAGCAAGAAAGGTTTTACTAATATAAAATAGAACACCCTCTTATAATACAGCAATAATGTAAAATATGATGCACAACATAGAATGCTTCTCACTCCAATATCAATGTGAGACAAAAGTTAGCTTTGCAAAAAATGTGAAAGCAAGGTAGTTTGTTTATGACCAACTGACTTGGAAATGCACATTGCAATGTTTCATACTACAACATTGAGGCTTTGAGCTCATGGAGAAGGTAATTTTTAATTCTCCACTGTTAGGGCCCTCTTAAGAGGCATAAATGTTATTTGATATAAAAATTACATTATACGTCTTCAATTGATATAATGCCTTAGAGAAAAAATGATATAGTTTCACAATTTCTTCAACATACCTTGCATGTGATCATGGCAAGCGAGATGTTCCAAGGGGTAATAGCACCAATAACACCTATAGGTTGTGTATGAACCAAGGTCCAAAACAACATCAGCAAAAGGAAAAACAGACTTATTTTTGCAAAACTTGCACCCAAGATTAACCCAAATACAATATTAATCAAGATAATCAAGATTAACCCAAATACAAGAAGTGTACAGCACTGATTCATTTTATTTTATGGTAGTATTAATTTGTATCTTGTTATGTTCAAATGTATTTTAATTAAGATTTGAATAAGTTTAAAGACTGCTAGCATTTTGTTTTTTGTTTTTTCATATCAGTTTTTTTTTACTTTTTTATTAAATAGTATTTGTTTTGTGTTTATATTAACTCAAACTGTAACAATATGGTATGAATAACGAATATAAAATTATAGATTTTAGTTTTTTTTTAACAGCCAATTATCTTCACAAAACTAAATTACTGGTTAACAGCTAACTATATTTACAAAACCAAATTAATGGTTAGTTGTGCTTATCAACATTCACCTGCCAGGCTACTTGTAATTGTGCTAATTTTATTTGTTGTTAGTTGTAACTCTGAATGCATTGCAATGATCAAAACAAAACACTAAAGCTCAACTTCTCCCAGTGACATATGGTGAATAACACTTCATGTGTTTGAAAATAATAGCAATACTTACTGCTTTATCTTGGAAACAACCTAAGATCAGGGAATACAGATAGAACAAAATCCCATTGTAGATAAAATAGTAGAATCTAAACGGCAAATTATACTAGTTAAAAGGTGTCCCAATACATCCAAATTGACGAAATCGTTAATTGAATACATTTTTATCCTACATATACGTCTAATAATTCTAAAACTTCTATCTGAAAACTAAATATGCATCTCTATTTGAACTTCCTTTCAAGCTTTTACCCCAATATAATTCTCACAAACCTTCAAGGAAATAGGTTATTCTGATCAATTAAATGAGGGTAATGTTATCAAATCTACTAAACTTAAACTTAGACTAAAAATCTGCAAATCTATTACTTTTTAAGTTTTCTTCAGAGAATCTTTCAAATAATCTCAAAAGGTCATGGAGAATAGGAAAAGATTAGCAAAACAGCACATAGAAATTAAGGTTCTATATGTGTCAAAACTCTCTTACTCATAAGTATCCCATATATGTGCCTTGATAGTCTTATCATTACAAAGTGTGTCCTCATCTCAAAAGCATACTAAACCAAATGTGAATTCTTGGAAGTTTAATTTTGCGAGCATGATCATGCCACATGTTTAAATCCCATAAGCCTTCAACATTATGTTGAAGTATTTGTATTCACATGATAAAAGATAAAAGTAGTGATCAAGAAGGCCAAAATCAAAACAAAACCATATTTGAGTATCAAATCCTAGTAACTCTTCCACCCCTCTTCCATTTAACCTTACAGAACACAACATTGTATCCTGCACCCTTCAACTGTTTCACAAGGAGCTCTCGAATGCACGTCTACAGTGACAGTTTTTACGAGAGCAAATCAGTCTCAAATCCTGCATGAATTTTTTTTTGCTGAACTGGGATTCCAATGGAAGCCTAGTGTAAAGGAAAAACGATCTTCAATAGACTAGTTTAATAAGGCTGCATCGATTTCAATCGATGGATGGCCAGTGGAGATCAACCCAAGTATTTGGCTGAAAAAGATATCCAAACTAATCAAATGACTGCCAAACAATTACTATATTCTTGTATCAGAAAATAAATAACTGGGATGGAAAACGTTTGTATCAGAAAATAAATAACTGGGATGGAAAACGTGACTAAGAAATGCATAAGTTGTCAATACAGGAGCACGCATCTTTGCAGCAGTGCAGGAATTTGATGAGCAAATATAATTTAGAAAACAAAAAGACAGTCATAATTTTGTTTTAAAATGCTCAAAACTGATTACAGAGTTGTCAAAATGGTCAAACTTGACTGGTTGTTTAAGTTTATTAGCTATTTAGGTTTCAAGTTCCTACATTGCTTCACAGTACATAGAAATTACCCAAATTACATGCTGTAAGATGCTAATTGTGAGTTTTCTTAGTTAATAAGCAAATTACATTGCTGTAAGATGCTAATTGTGAGGTTGTTTAGTTAATAAGCAAATTACATTCTGTAAGATGCTAATCGTGAGTTTGTTTAAGATGCAATATGACCTCCAAATATTTGCTAATTGTGAGTTTGTTTAAGATGCAATATGACCCCCAAATGTCTGCTAATTGTGAGTTTGTTAAGTTAATGAAAACTGGCAATATTACCTCCAAATGTTTGCTATGAAACATAATACAATTAGCCCATTAACTTAACTTGTTGTAGGTGATAAGTCACAAGTTAATTGGGATGAACTGCCAGTTATCAATGCTTTAGTTAAGAGTCAGCAATTAACATCACATGTAAATTGAGATTTTATTATAATTGTTTTTTTAAAATTTAAAATAATGCCCATAAAATAAATTTGGCAACAACATTTTTGTCGATCTTTCTACAATCTAGAAATAATAACACTTCCTCCTCTACTCTAAATTGAAAAATATAAAAACCTATCAATATAAACTTACACTACACTAAAACTTAGAACTTTTAATTGATTTCAACTAACTGGATCCTCTTGCCAACATTTCTTGGAATCTTCCATAACATTCTTGGCGTTGCAGGCGCATCTGTTGGTAAAATGTGGCTATAAATTCTTCTACCTGTCTATCAATTTCTGAGTTGAAGGAACAGTTGGAACATGAGGTCGTTGAAACATAATTACAGGAATCAGCATCAGAAAAAGAATGGGGATCCATTAAGCTGAAATACTGATCATCATCTTCATCGCAGGCAATGAATTGGGATTGTCCACATAATCCCATTCGGCTTCCAGTTCGTCTTTGACACGAAGGCAAACAATGACATTTTTTAACAAAACATCTTGTCTCCTCATCAAATTCATTTTTGATCTAGTTGGGAAGGTTGAACCAGACTAGACCAGAAATTGGATAGAGTTTGGTTTACTGACCGAAGTTTTGTTAAGAAAATTCCGCAGAATTTAATGAGGAGACAAGAACACCTTGTAGCGCTGCTACAACGATTGCTTAAGGGAAATTCTGCTCTTTGATCTAGTTGCGGACAATAAGGAGTGTTGTAACTATATCCTTGATCTAGTTGAGGCCATCACATATGTTTTGGCTATAAGTATAAGCTCCAACTACGCAAAAGTCTCATATTGTCAAATTCCTCACCTTGAGTTGGTCAAGGCTAGCTAAGCCATACTATGATGCATATAATAATCACCTTGATCGGACCGTGGTGAGAAAGGAATTTTTTGTTGTAGGTTTGCATGTTTCTTCTCACCTTTAGTTAGTCAGGGTATAGCCACAAATTTCTGGGTTTGGATGGAAAAAATAATTCTAAAGTATTGAATCCATTGTCACCGAATTTCCTATCACCTAGTTCTATAGAAACTTTCTCAAACTCCTGAAGATTTGAGATCACCGAATTTCCAAATTCCATGAAATCATGAAAGCCACTATCAATGGATGGCATGCTTTGGTCATTATTTGCACCCTCATCTATCTTAACTACACTATCATGAAAAAACGTTGACTGCCTATCTATCTCCCATCCCCTGGCTGGCAATATTGATGGTGAGAATCTTAGCAAGATCAATGAAGTATACCAGGTCTTTGTGCCAGCCAGTTACATTTGAAGAAATAATTTCAAAGCCTTATCAGTGATGCCTTCAAGGACATACCCTGATATCATCACATCAATTGTAATCGCTAATCAGGTTAGGCTAAACACTTTTTACTTGCATTCGATGAAAGAGATTCAAGGCCTCGTCACACTGCCAACTTTATGAATAGCCTGTAATAATCACACTCTACGACACCACATCTCTTTCAGTCATTATGTCAAACAGTTTACATGCATCCTCTAAAATCCCACATTTGCATACATATCCATGAGCACGTTACCCAAACAAATCCTGGAGATCAAATCCCTTTCTAAGAATGTAACCATGTACCTTGATGCAAAATCTTGAATTTCAGACCTGTCTCTGCAATCTTGGAATTCTCGTCTCTATTATCACGGTTTTAAATCAAAGTAATTCATTGATTTTATAAAAAATTGCAGGGTTGCTTTCTTTCATTTTTGAGACTGAGCATAAAACAACCTACCACCACAATTAACAACCAAGCCTTACTTCCAGCAATGGTATACTTAAGCCTGGACGAATTTAGAAACTACTAAAGCAGAGATGCCTTCTTCTCACGGAATGTCTTTGGCATGCTTGGGATCTACAACAACTTATAGGAGGGAATAACATAATAGTGGCAAAGATGAAATGATTGGGGTGCATACCTGTCTGTAGCATTCCATAGAATTAAGCCAATGCCTCATGTTTATGTCCATATCTTGAAGAGGCTGCAATTATGGCAGTCCATGCCACCACATCTTGATTGCGCATTTCGTCAAACATTTGGTGAACATCAGCCAAACATCCTACCATGGCATACACAGTGACAAATTTAGGATTTTAGACATTATTAAAAACCCAAATCCTAAAAAATCCATATTTAATTTTAAACTTGATTCATAATATTGTTTAACCATTCCTTTGGCGTGTGATCACTACAAAGCTTACATGATTTGTCGGCGTTGATCTGGACCTGATTTTGTCGGTTCTCTGTTGTCATGATTCTCAGCTTGCAATGATTATGGGTTAGATCAATAGAAAGTAAGTTCCTCTAATCTGTCAGTGGTGGGTCAAATAATACATGGGTTACATTCAATGGATAGGTCTATAGGGTGGGTTCTTTGGCATAAACCCACCACCCAGTCTATGCTCGAGGTGGCGAGTTGGTGGTTTTGTTACTGATTCTGTAACTGAATCTGCTTTAACAGGCTCGGATTCTTTCGCTCTTTCGAGCCTCCAACTTAGTCATTGATTGGATTGGTTGGGCACTTTGAACAGTCATATTTACTGCTGGTGCTGGATCTACTACTGCTTAGTCAACTATTGAATAAACTTCTTAATCTACCGGTTCTGCTTGAACTACTATTGGATTGGGGCTTACAAGGTCAGTTCTGGTTAATCCCAAAAAGCTTCTAAGGGGGGTTTTATTAGAATATCACCCTTCATGGGCATGGGTCGAGGGAAAATGTTCCACCGAGATATGGAAGGAGAATAAGCATCATATTTGAATTCTTCTCATATTTCAAGAATTTTTTGTCTTTTGTATAATGATATCAGTCGTTGTTTGGATTAGTCCATTGGGTTTCTTGTTAATGAATATTTTTTGGTGCAATTGTACCTCGAGGACCTATTCATATTTTAAATGAAAAAATAACTGTTGCTTTATGAAAATACTTGGTTCATTGATAACAAGATTAAAATGTACTATTTGGGCTCACTCCATGTAGTTTGCAAGGAATATCTCCGACTATTTGATATCAAATCTTAATACCACTTGTATTTCTATTGAAAAGGTCATTTGGGTCATTTGGGAAGAGATAGGAACCCATCAAGCTAAGAAGAAACACCCATCCTCTAGGAAACCATTGTTCCCAGACCATTCAGAAGGTTTTGTGCAATATTTAAGAAGCACATGCATCAATGAATAACTCTCAAATTAGGGAAGCCTCCAATGCTTGTATCATGGTGAAAAATGAAATGTCAAGGTGTAGATGCTTTATATGTGGAACTCCCTAGGCTAAGAAAAGACAACTGGCAGCTAGCACATTCCCCAAGGCTAAGAAGACCTATTATGAGGATAGTCTAACTTGAAGGGGCCTCTCTATATATTTTAATATGGTTATTTTTGGAGGAAGCATGGATATAGCCCATAAAAGAAGGATGTCCCACACAAGAGGACATTTGGAGGGATATCATGAGATATTTCACATGGTTCAAGGTATGTCTCGCATATTTGGAGGCATGATAAATCATCTAATCGATTATTGGCATGATTTACAAAGAAAAGAGGAGGAACTCCCTTCATAAGTCAATGGCATTTTCTCTCCAAAGATAAGATCAAATACCATGACTCAAGGGAACACTATAAATTGGAAATTGACAAGTGGTGGCAAGAAAGCATTCAAACCCTATTATATGCAATTTTCTCCCTTCAATGAGGAGAAGCCAGTTTTGAGGAGGCTTTTAGTGGCCCTTGAATCATGGATCTAGAAGCTACTGAATGAATTGTAGAGAAAGCTTGTCAAAGATGGCCAAATACACATTCCGAATCATAATTAGGTGTAGCAATTTTTATTCACTCCAAAATAATGGTATGTATGATGACAATGAGGATGAGGTTGTTATTTTCCATGAGGTAATAATGTGTAATTTCACATCAAGGCATTGTGATTATTGTATAAACTCGATCAATGCATAAGGTCCTAATTTTATTAGGATGGCATCCAATTAACATTGATGTGGCCTCATGCAAAGAGGTTTGACAAACAATTTCTCTTATCAGGATCTTGTTTGGAACTCATTCAAATAAGATGTGCGGGGACATATAAATGCCACAAACTAATATAGATAACAATGTGTTTTACATACCATGTGTCTATCAATTCTAATACTTCAATGAAGGCTACATTGAAATGGGGGCAAGCGACATGATGTAACTTATAGTGCACTGTTATGCTACACTTGTACCCAACGCACCTTCAGATGTGCCCGACATATGTAATTTATATGTGTGTAGTTTTTCATTAAGACATTTATATGGCCATTTTGAATATGTAATTTCTCTCCATCATCAATCCAATCAAATTGAGCAAACAAAAATAAAATGTTTAGAACTAGCATTGCACACCTTCCAAAAATAGTTGTATTGCAATTTCCATGGTTTCTATGTCTCCTCTCTCTCTATTTTCAAGTTTTCAAATTCGCTACAAGAAGATGATGTAGAGAAAAACAAAATATGATATAGATTTTGTATGCCTCTATTCTTGACTTATTCGAAGTTTTGTACCTTGGCATAAGAATGTATGATTAGAGATGCTTTTCCTATACTTTATTATTATTATTATCTCTTATCAGTTTTAACATTAGAAGAAATGGTTCAAAGAAAACCAATATATGTAGAGCTGGTGTATCTGCTCTATGTTTCTTGTTAGTTATGTCATAACAATAATTAATGTATAGCTACTATCCCTCTACATTCTTATTCCTAGAAATTTTCTCACTGAAAATAAAGGAGAACAATTATTTTCCCAACCCAATAGCCCCTATCACAACCAATTTGTCCAATAATAATTTGATGCTTGTCAACCTCCACAATGCAGTTAGATGAAGTGTTAAAAAAAAAAAAACTCATTGAAGAGGGGAAATGTTTCAATTGAAAAGGGATGTAATATAATACGAAACATGATAAGGGATACAATCTATCACTAAGAGACAATACTATTAGGAATATCCTAGTTAAAAGGGCACTCTACATTAAAGGATAACATATGGAAACCAACACATATTTCAATGTCATAAGAGATCTAAGGAGAAGAGTAACCAACCTATATGATATTTGGGGACTTATTCACATATTCTCTGGATATTTCTCTTGTATACATCCCTCATCTTGGTTAGTTTTGACATTTTGTCACTCCACATGTTGGTTATGCTGGGCAGACCCAGGTTTATGGTATTTAACCAACAACACCCCTAGCTCACTGGCCCTTTCGGCGACAGACTGCGAAGCAGCCTGAAGTCTCACCCGAAGTGATTCTAATGGGTTGGCCAAGGACTCAAGTGTCTTGGACCAGGTTCTGTGGCGTATTTTCTTATGACTCGCAACCCTTCTATCTATGAGGTCTCTTTCTCTGCGCGTCGCGTGATCTCCCCATCTCGCAGCTCTTCTAGCCGCGAGATGTCCCTTCTACTGTCGTGCGGTCCCTTTCCACGTCGCGCACTTTCACTGACTCGCGATGACTCCAACCTTATCGCATCATCGCTCACCAGGTGATACGTAACTTCCTCCCAACGCTAAGCCCTTAACCTACAGTATCGCGCACCGCAGCTCCTCTGCTAGTGCGGTATCGCCTTCTTGCGACAACCTACTCCTGCAGCTCAGTGCACCTAGCGTTGTTCGTATCGACTCGCAAGGCTCAACATACCAGGCTGTTCAATACTGCGACTAGTGACTGTTTCAAGCAAAGCATACATGAACCCACATACAACATGCCAGAGACTTCAACTTATGTTCATCCTTCTATATTGTTGTAAACTGATTAACACATTCATTCATTAAACTGTAAACAAAGTTCATGAAATGACTGATAAATGCACAAGTAAACATAACACATAACCCAATCACATAACACTAGATTTTAACGTGGTTCACCTCCAGGATGGAAGTTACGTCCACAGAACTGTGTTTTTATTATAGCTCAGGGGAAGGTAAGACATAGTTCTGCTGCACCGCATATGCAGCTCAAGATCTTCTCTCTTAGATCTCTTTTCTTCTCTATATTGCAATCCTACAATATACTCTTCCCTCTCTGTTGATCCCTGTGGATCGTTACATGCATGCTTAATAAGCCAGCTACTGGTTACAGTAAGACTGCTACCACTAATAACAGAACCAGAGCTTGGCTTTTACAACAGTCTATGTTACTTCTATTATCTATATCATCCAACAACTGTCTAACCGACCAACCAACCAACCCTTTTACAATACAAAATATATCCCTTTATAGGAAGCCCGAAGGTCTTGCCATTACAACACTGTGGGCCTGTCCCAACAGTAACCCAAAACCCTAACTAGTGACAGTCGGCCATATCTGTACTTGAGGCAGCCGCTTTCCATCACACCATAGCTCTCTGCAGTCTTCCATGCTTCTCGACACTGACCATGGGTACTGTGCACTGCTTCACTGTTCTGTCCTTCGTCTTCAATGCTTCAGCCTCGTTGCTCCTTTTCCTTTATGAGGGTCACTGAGCCCTCCTGTCTTCACGGTTTCCTTCAATGCAGTGGGTGAGCTCTCTCTTCTCGGCCGCTCAGGTACAGTTGTCTTCCTTGACTTCTCTGTCTTCTTCGTCATGGTTTCCGGCTCTACTTTGTAGCTGGAAACGTGCTACGGTGTCGTAGCTCTATCTTATCTTCTCTCTACCAAAACTTATCTATCCTCTAAACTAGCAGCTTCTTCTGTAGCTGCGGGACCCTGCTCCAACAGTCCCCTAACACTTACTTGTGGCTTTCCCTCGAGCCACTACCAGCGGGCTTCTCCTGTTGTAGCTTTGCCTTGGCTTCCTGTGAAGCCTTATTAAACTTGTCTCGAAGTCCTGTGATTTCGTTCTGCATTGCTTCGACACACTCCTTATAGTTTCTGTAACTTGGTTCGTTGGGATCTCTTATCCTTCCTGCCCTTAGTCATGGTCTCGCTGTCGTCACTCCTGAAACTTTTTAAGAACCTTCTAGTGTTTCAAAGGTATTCCATAGATATCCTTTCCTCTTTATCTGGGTTAGAACTTTTATCACAAGGAAAATATATATCTTCCAACCTTCTTAAACATTTCATTCAGTCTGGAGCCCTCTATATGAAAGAGATACAAACCATGAATTCCGTTCTGAGAACAAGCCTTTGTCTGCATCGTGAAGTTCTGCTTGCTCGGTTTGTTTTCCCTTTCACTTTTCTTCTCAACAACTCGTTCCAGGTATTCGCGTGACTCTGGTTCCGCATATTTCCATTCTTGAGCTCCGGAACCTCTTGTTCTGCTCTTAGCTGATGAGATAGGCCATCTTTCTTCTCCCGTTGCTTTCTTTTTCTCATTTTTACTTTCCTCCTGGTGGGAGATTTCTTCTCATCATTCTTCTGCTCTGCTTTCTTATCTTCAGTGATCGGCTCGGCGTTCTTCTTCTCCTTAGCAGAGACTTTGGTGACAACTTCTACTTTCAGCGCTTGACTCTTCATCCTTAGCAGTTGTCTGACCTGTGATGTACCTAATTTCACAACCCTGGGCGGCGTTGTCATAGCGGACCTACGGCCACCAGGGTCGAAGCATCTCGGCATGTCTTCCAAAATATTCATCCTCGGACAGAACCGTCTTAGCGAAATCTCCTGGGCGTGCAATGGCTACAACTTCTGAAAATCACAGCAGTCTGTAACAAACTTAGCTCTTCACAAGGAATTCTTAACAACTTACTCTAGAGCTCTCGGTTTTTCTACAAACGTAACCATCCCAATTGAATACTTTCTATTTTTATGCCCAATACGATAATCCCAGATGTAACGGTCATCTAGACTGAACCCGTCGGTCGTAATAAATGCCTGGACAAGACCACACCCATCATCCGATCCTTAATAAATGCAAAAATCCAATCGAATTTCCCTCGAAACGTGTGTGTACAGGCGCCAGTCTCGTCGAAGATTTACCAAATCTGAAAAAATTGATTATACTGCTACCAAATCTACGGTAAGATATACCGGTCATTTCCTCATTAACTGCTTGTCAGAAGGTGACTTGACTAGCCCTTTGCTTCCTTGCAAAGTGGGTACGTGGCATGGGGAAACATTGCACTGCCGCAATGCGACTCCGCATCACCTGCGTAAAACAATACTTAAGTTCCTTTTTTTTTTTAAGCCACTGATGTCTTGCGCAAAACTGAACCGACCTTATGCGATCCCTCATACTTAGAATACCTGTCAGTGTAGACTGATTCCCAGTGCGATGCCTCCTTTCAACTACATTGAACATCTGCACCACCATAAATTGGCTAAGCTAGGGTTGAGAGGCAGGGTGGCTATCACTGTAGAGCTTAAGCCTACTGCCATTAATCCAAGTGGGAAGAAGCTCCCCATCCAGCTTGCTGAGCTAAATGGCACCTCCCTCTGTAACTTGTTGTATCTGATATGGCCCCAGCCAATGCATCTTGAACTTCCCTGGAAACTTAATAAACTTGCTGTCATAGAGGAGCACTAGGTCTCCAATCTGAAAAGTATTACTCTTAATGTGTCTGTCGTGCCAAGCTTTTTCTCGTGCCTTCTGCACTTTCTGATGGAATCTCGCGATGAATCTGTCTTCTTCTAAGGCAAGCAGTTGTGCTAGCCTTTCTTCCAATGTGTCTGTATCGATCATCCCGGTAATCTGTGCAATTCTTAAACTAGGAAGGATATACTCCATGGGCATAACAACCTCCTGTCCGTATACCAAGCTGAAAGGCATGTGTCTTGTAAGTTTCTTGCATGTGGTCCTGTAAGCCCATAATACAGTGTTAACTCTAAGGTACCAATCATTCCTTTGGCTGTTGCAGATCTTGGTAAGCGCATTTTCTAAAATCTTGTTAAAAGCCTCCACCATACCATTAGCCTGTGGGTGGTAGGGAGTTCTCTTATGGTGTTGAATCTGGAATTCTTCTGTCATGGCCTCAATAGTGCTATTCAAGAAATGGGTACCTTGGTCGCTCATCAAAATTACTGGGCATCTGAATCTACTGATGATGTTCTCAAAAATGAACTATGCGGCTGTAGCAGCATCACAATTCTTTACTGCTTTGGCCTCTGCCCATCTAGTGAGGTACTCTGTTCCAGTGATAATATATCTCTCGCCGGTTCATTTTCCTGGTGGGTTGATAGGACCCACAAAGTCTATACCCCACTTGTCAAATGCGCACAGCGTAACCTGCGGTCGCAGCGGCATTTCATCGCGTCGCGAGGGTTTTCCTACCCTCTGGAAGATATCACAACATCTGCAAAATTCCTTAGTGTCTTTGTGCAATGTAGGCCGCCATAATCTTGCAGCCAGGATTTTCTACGCAGTCGGCTTTCCTGCAAAATGACCTCCTGTGGTTCCTGAATGTGCCTCCCTGATGATAGTTCTCCATCGACGCTGTAATCTTTGCATAGCCCTTGATGAATTTTCTGTAGTACCCGGTATGACCAAGTACTGTCCTCAGTTGCTTGACTGAGTTGGGTGCTAGAAGATTTACAATGATGGCGATCTTCGTGGGATCTACCATCAAGCCTTGTCTGTACACAATATGACCCAACAAAATACCGAATGGTGCACAAAATATACATTTTTTCAAGTTTAGAGAAAACTGGTACTGCCTACATTTCTCTAACATCAGTCTTAAGTCTCCTATGTGCTTGTCAATTAGTCCAAATACAGTCCAATCATCAAAATATGCTTCTAGGAATTTATGGATGTATTCTTTAAATACAGCAACTACTACTCTAGAAAATATAGCTGGTGCATTCTTAAGACCAAAGGGCATTACCGTATACTGGAATGAGGCCCATTCTATTGCAAAGGTGGTCTTAGATCGATCTTCTAGATGGATTCTGATCTGATGATAGCCTGAAAAGCCATCGGTGAAGGAGTAGACCTCCTGTCCTCCCACGTTGTCTAACACTTCATCAGTGAACGGTGTCGGAAATGGATCGTGAAGCGATGCATCTTTGAGCTTGCGCAGATCGACACAGATCTTGATGTCTCCTTTGGTTTTCTTTTCCTATACGACCATGGGACTAACCCATTCACTCTCTTCTATCGGCTCAATGATGCCTGCTGCTAGCATCTTATCGATCTCATCCTTGAATTTTTCTTTATATCGTGGATTCAATCTGTAGGGACGCTGCTTTACTGGTCTAGCATCCTCCTTCAATGGTATCCTCATGACTCCAAGGTCTCCAATTATTCCCTTCATCTCTATGAACTTGGTGGGAAATAGGTCCTGATAGTCATGCAACAAGTCGGCGATCTGTCCGACTGTTTCATCACTCCAATAATCTCCAATAGAGGCAAACTTAGGTTCTGTGTCTGTGCCAATATTGATCTTATTAATCTTGATGGGCTCTGTGATTTCTGGGATTTCTAGCTATGGTCCCTCAACATCGCGAGTCCCTTCCAACTCTGGAATGTTGGTACTGTGAGGATCCTCATCCTCATCCTCTGGTTCTACTTTAAATTTATAGCACTCTAGCGCCTCTGTTAACTGAATGTCCTAGTCAAGCCGAGTCTGTACTGATGGGGTACAGTCCTCAAATATCTTGATCTTTATTATGTCTAAGGCCTGATCAACATTCGGATACTCAGATTCAAAAGTGAAGGTGAGTAGGAAGCTGTCTATCATAAGGGGCCATGTAGTCATTCCCTTGCGCAATTCTATATCTGTATACTAGTTCCTTGGAACTGTGTCCAAAGTGTGAATGAATCAGTGAACCCAATCATCCTCGGGAATGTCCGACCAATCCTGTTCACATGCCTGAATGTGTGACCTGGGGTTACTTTCTCCTGTGTATTTCTGCTGAACGTGATCGATGTCGATGGAGAATCTGATGGCCATCAATCTTTTAATATCATCCCATGATGCGATATTCTCTTTGTGTGCATACCACCATCTTGTAGGTGTGGCTCGTACTGCAAGATCCATAGTTGCGATCCTCTGTTCATGAGGAATCTATCATTCAAACCACTCGAGAAAGTCCTGGATATCAGTTAGACCATGAAACGCTGGAATCTCATTGATCTCTGCGCCACTCCATCGCAGTGACTTAGTCAAGTACGCACATCTGCGCGCTGAGACTTCGTGAAGTCTATTCTGGCAGTTTTCTAGACCAACCTCTGAATCTGATGCGCATGAGCTGTCGCATCACCAAATAATGTTCCCTTCTATGGCTGGGTTAACATAGTCACCCTGGTTTGTAGTCATTTGATAGAGGCTCTCTATGTTATGTGCCTCCTCTTCTGCTTGGATAGGTTCAATATATCTAGGACCCTGAAAAGGATCCAACGGTGCGATGACCTGGATCTCTACGTCCTCAAAGGTCATTTGTCTACTATTTAGGTCGATAACAGCCATGTTACCAATCGCCCAATCAATGCCTAGCAGTACTGGGTAGGGTTTACTATCGCCAATTATTTCTATAACTTCAAAGTCCGCAAAGCTGCGAACTCCATCAATATCAACTGGTACTTGCGGTAACCGACCCAGAGGTGATACTCACTGCTGATTAGCTAATCTCAGATGGATAGGCGATCTGATTAACTTAGGGCTACCCATCTGTTTCCATGTCTGCTTAGTCAGAACATTCACGTCCGATCCTAGATCTAGGATCACTTCATCCATTTCAAACTCTCCAACCTGCGCTGTGAGTCGCATCTCTCTTCCTGTTCTTGTATGTCCTGTAATATTATGAACAGCACACTATGTACTACTCATGGAAGAGGATGGCTGACACTGATCAACTATGCGCTGAAGTTCTGTGATAGCTTGCTCATTTCTTACTAGTTTTAGACAACTTCGCAGGAAGGAGTATACACTTCCTGCCATCTCCTCCTCATCGCATCTTCCAGATATGGTAGCCTACGATGTCTGTACAAGGTTATCGCCACAAGGTGCTTGCTGCGGTACGCCCCTAAATGGCGGTACCTGTGATCCTGATTGTGTAGGGTCATCAAAGAAAGACTTAGCTTCCTGAAATGTTTGTTTGTTCTTTTGCAGGTTGAGTGGTGTTGCTTTACTAGGAGCTCTATGCACCCACTCTTGCCATTCGTTCTTTTTCATGTCCTGCGATGTCCCACTGGTAGAAACACCACTACGAGTCACAATATTGACTCTTGGTTCTAGCTCGTCCTGCTCAGCAGCAATAAGCTGGATGTTCTGGTGTGCTGCTGGCTTAGGTTCTCTAATCTTAGCTATCAAGGTAGGACATTCCTCAATAGTGTGTTCGTAATATTTACAATAATTACATGTGGTAGTGGAGCTCTGACAGTCCCTAGCATAGTGTCCTACAACTCCACAGTTGTAACACGTCACTGGTCCACGACCACGGCCAAAGCCTTCTCCACGGCCAAATCCTTCTGCTCGGCCGAAGCCTCCTCCACGGCCTCATCCTCTGAATCCTCCGCCGTGACCACCATAAGCCGGATCTTGCTATGGTCCTGCTGCTGGACCCTGTGTTTCCCATTGGACTCTGTACAAGTATTTCTTTGCTCTGACCATGAGATCATAGGCTCGGTAATATTGTTCCTAATGGCCTACAGACTTGCAGAAGACGCAGTATAAGTTCTTAGGTGTCTGCACGTACTTCTGAAGTAGAGGGCAATGGTGGGGTAGGTGTCCTCGTGTTTTGCATATCTCGCACCATGGCCCATGGGTCTGTGGTAAGGGGTTAGGAGCCCCTGTTGCTACATATTCTATAAAGACTGGACAATTGTCTTTACTATGGCCCTGTGCTTTACATTTTATGCACCATATCTCTTGCGCAACTTCTTTCCCTTTCTTCAGCTCATGCAACTCTAATGTAAGATTAGCCAACTGGTTCTGTAAAGTTGTCATGCCTATACTAGTCTCAGCTAGAGGTGAATCCTCGAGTTTCATTGCCATATCCAACGTGTCATCCTGCATCTGGAGTTTTTACTGCATTAACGGCAGTCTGATGTGAGGGAGCAGCGCTGCGAGAAACCATTCCTTATGCTGCTTCGGCGCAAACTCAAAATTGACTTGGTCTATAAGGGCTTTGAATTTCTGATCAAGGTCCCACACCGACTCTGTAGGTAATTGCTTGATGTCTTTGAGTTCTGTTATGCACTGTGACTCAGACTTAGGTTTCTTAAACTCTTTAATCATGGCGGTCTTAACCTTGGCAAGTGTTCTGGGTACTGTGGTATACTTGATATACCATGTTAAGGCACAATCTCTAAGTGTGGTGACCAGCTGTACAAGTTTAAGGTTATCGTCATTGATGGTTTTAATGGTCCACATGGCTTCACATAAAAACCAGTGCTGCTCTAGGTCTTCTGCCCCTATTCCTTTAAATGTAGGTAACTTCATATCATCCCCCATTCTATTTCTACGCGGTGGATGTTGATTTACTGTGTTACTACCACTCATCGATGTAGGTGAAGGTGATGTAGTGGTGGTAGGTACTATCTGTGAGCTACTAGATGGAGTTCCTATGGGATTGTTCTAAGTCCCAGTCTGTTTCTGTGGGGTATAAGGGTGGTAAGGGATACCCCCTTCTGAACCTTCTGTAGTACTAGGACTCTGTTGTCTAGTATGATTTGGATTGTCTTCAAATATTGGGGATCTGAAATCTACTTTATAATTCTTTCCACTACGTGTTCGTCCAATGTCATCAAAATCACTTTCAAACTCTTGTGACATTACTATCTCTACCTATTCATCGAAAACTATATCCATTGTTCCTTTTTCATATAATAGCATATTAATGGACAAGTTTAAAGATCTGAGGTACTTACCATGATATCCTTTGAAGAAGTAGCGCTCAGCCTCGCTGAAGCTTTTTCTCTGGTCAACTGCAAACTCTGTGACAAAGCCATCTAGCACACTCGCAAGCCAGAAGTCTACTATCCTCGTGAGCGGATTATCAGGGTCCTCCACAATCTGAATCAACTCCGGTGTCCAGACAATGTTTCTTTTCTTCTTGAATATGCTTGTATCCGTCAACTTGGATAACCAGTCGTATAGCTCATTTCCAAAGGTAGCAAAAAATATCGCATGTATGTCTGAACTGATATGTTTTTGCAACCAGGCCTCTGTACTCAGCTTAGGACTCCTGTTCTCTCGTTCGGCAAACTCTTTCTGGTTAGACCAAACCCACTCATTGAGTTTGTCTCTCGTAGGACGCCACCAGAACATCAGCGCTCTGTTTGTTCAAAGCTGGCAACAGAACCATTTGTTGGTTATGCTAGGCAGACCCGGGTTTACGGTATTTATCCAACAACACCCCTAGCTCACTGGCCCTTTCGGTGATAGACTGCGAAGCGGCCTGAAGTCTCACCCGAAGTGATTCTAATGGGTTGGCCAAGGACTCGAGTGTCTTGGACCAGGTTCTGTGGCGTCTTTTCTTATGACTCATAGCCCTTCTAGCTGCGAGGTCTCTTTCTCTGCACGTCGCATGACTCCTCTACTCGCGTCGCGCGATCTCCCCGTCTCGCAACTCTTCTAGCCGCGAGATGTCCCTTCTACTGTCGTGCGGTCCCTTTCCATGTCACGCACTTTCACTGACTTGCAATGACTCCAGCCTTATCGCATCACCGCTCACCAGGTGATACGTAACTTCCTCCCAACGCTAAGCCCTTAACCTATGGTATCGTGCACCGCAGCTCCTCTACCGGTGCGGTATCACCTTCTTGTGACAACCTACTCCCATGGCTCAGCGCACCTAGCGTTGTTCATATCGACTCGCAAGGCTCAACATACCAGGCTGTTCAATACTGCGACTAGTGACTATTTCAAGCAAAGCATACATGAACCCACATACAACATGCCAGAGACTTCAACTTATGTTCATCCTTCTATATTGTTGTAAACTGATTAACACATTCATTCATTAAACTGTAAACAAATTTCATGAAATGACTGATAAATGCACAAGTAAACATAACACATAACCCAATCACATAACACTCGATTTTAACGTGGTTCACCTCCAGGATGGAAGTTACGTCCACAGAACTGTGTTTTTATTATAGCTCAGGGGAAGGTAAAACACAGTTCTGTTGCACCGCATATGCAGCTCAAGATCTTCTCTCTTAGATCTTTTTTCTTCTCTATATTGCAATCCTACAATATACTCTTCCCTCTCTGTCGATCCCTGTGGATCGTTACATGCATGCTTAATAAGCTAGCTACTGGTTACAGTAAGATTTCTACCACTAATAACAGAACCAGAGCTTGGCTTTTACAACAGTCTATGTTACTTCTATTATCTATATCATCCAACAACTGTCTAACCGACCAACCAACCAACCCTTTTACAATACAAAATATATCCCTTTATAGGCAGCCCGAAGGTCTTGCCATTACAACACTGTGGGCCTGTCCCAACAGTAACCCAAAACCCTAACTAGTGACAGTCATCCATATCTGTACTTGAGGCAGCCACTTTCCGTCACACCACAGCTCTCTGCAGTATTCCATGCTTCTCGACGCTGACCATGGGTACTGTGCACCGCTTTGCTGTTCTGTCCTTCATCTTCAATGCTTCAGCCTCGTTGCTCCTTTTGCTTTATGAGGGTCGCTAAGCCCTCCTGTCTTCGTCGCCTTCAATGCAGTGGGTGAACTCTCTCTTCTCGACCGCTCAGGTACAGTTGTCTTCCTTGACTTCTCCATCTTCTTCGTCATGGTTTCTGGCTCTACTCTGTAGCTGGAAACGTGCTACGGCATCGTAGCTCTATCTTATCTTCTCTCTGCCAAAACTTATCTATCCGCTAAACTAGCAGCTTCTTTTGTAGCTATGGGACCCTGCTCCAACACTACACCAAGATACTAGTAGTCGAGCCGATTGATGTAATAAAAACATAACAGACAAGGAGATAACAAAATTGGTAATAATGTGTCTTAAATCCACTTACTTCGGTTATAAGGGTGTAATATATGACTAGACTCATGGTTTTGTGACGGGATCACCACTTTTCTCAATGGTTGCAAACATCTATATAGAGAACTTTTAATCAAGATCCCTCAATTCCTTTCCCATAAACTCAGAAGAATGGAAGAAATATGTTGATGATTTTTTTTTTGAAATGGAGTTGTGGAATAAATAAGCTTAATTACTTTTTAGGAACCTCAACAACATCACTAAACATAACAAGTTCATAGAAAAAGACAACCAGTTATCCTTCCTCAATGTTCTTCTAACAAAGAAATAAAATGGGAGACTAGGGTATCAAGTATATCGCAAGAAAACCAACACTCATATATACCTACGTGCATATTCCCACCACCATACATTGCAGGATACTAGTGTCATTAAAAATCTAGATGCAAGGGCTTCTAGAATCTCAAACTCCAAACAACTGAACCAAGAGATGGACCACCTTCGAAAGGTATTCATGATGAATGG
Source organism: Pseudotsuga menziesii (assembly GCA_001517045.1). NCBI lineage: Eukaryota > Viridiplantae > Streptophyta > Pinopsida > Pinales > Pinaceae > Pseudotsuga > Pseudotsuga menziesii. Next base: position 23,586 of record LPNX010492308.1, read on the forward strand.
ATACCATAAGTATCACATTAACAAGGCAATCCTTCAGGAAGGTAATAAAAGAAAAACTAAAAATTCAAGTAGAAAGCCCTGAGATCTCAGTGTCATACATTAAAGGAATCATTGATTAGATTGCTAAGGTTCTAGAAAAGGGAAACATTCTAATAATGGATTTCATGTCCCCTAACACCATTAGTAGGATGCCTGATTTTATGATAGATGACGTGAATCCAACTCTTTAGAAAGGTGTATACACAATACCTTGCTCTTGTAGAAAATTGTATATTGAAGAAACTAGGAGATCTATACAAGTTTTACATAAAGAACATGGCATGGATATAATAAGAAATAGAACCTATTAATCATACCTAGTTGAGCACTCATAACTCCTATCATCACATATGCATTGATAATTTAAAGTTAATTGTAAACTAGGATAATTACTTAAAAACAAGGGTAAAAGAAGCTATTGAAATAGAAAAGAAAAACAACACACTAAAAATAGACGATAGGTTAAAATTAAGTGACAAGTGGAATTTAATCATTTAATGATTAAACAACAAAATTTAAAAGACTCGCCACATAATTTAAACATATAAGGAAATAAGGCCCACCTGACAAATATTGTTGAGGAAATTTTATGCTTGAAAACCTCTGAGAGGATTTAAAGTGGGTTGACAAATGATTGTCCTGTCACTATCTAGGGAGCAATAGAGGTTGGTATCTCCCTTTTAATCCCATTTAGCTATGGAAATTCTAGGACCAATGCACCTCTAAAATTGCACGCTTTCAAGCTACAAGAATGAGAAAGAAATAGTCTTTTAGTTGGAAGATTCATGGTACTTTTACAAAGGGCATAACTGAACTACAGGACTTTAATAAATATAAAGGGCCTCCTAGCCTCTAAATTTAACTCAACTTACCTTGAAATAAAATATCAATAAGTGGATGCTATATCCACTTTTCTCTCCAATAACCAATAATAAAAGTAAAACACATTTAGCAGCTTCTAGATCCATGCTTCAAGGGCCACTAAAAGCCTCCTCAAAACTGGCTTCTCCTCATTGAAGGGAGAAAATTGCATATAATAGGGTTTGAATGCTTTCCTGCCACCACTTGTCACTTTCCAATTTACAGTGTTCCCTTGAGTCATGGTATTTGATCTTATCTTTGGAGAGAAAATGCCATTGACTTATTAAGGGAGTTCCTCCTCTTTTCTTTGTAAATCATGCCAATAATCGATTAGATGATTTATCATGCCTCCAAATATGTGAGACATACCTTGAACCATGTGAAATATCTCATGATATCCCTCCAAATGTTCTCTTGTGTGGGACATCCTTCTTTTACGGGCTTTATCCATGCTTCCTCCAAAAATAACCATATTAAAATATATAGAGAGGCCCCTTCAAGTTAGACTATCCTCATAATAGGTCTTCTTAGCCTTGGGGAATGTGCTAGCTACTAGTTATCTTTTCTTAGCCTAGGGAGTTCCACATATAAAGCACCTACACCTTGACATTTCATTTTTCACCATGATACAAGCATTGGAGGCTTCCCTAAGTTGAGAGTTATTCATTGATGCATGTGCTTCTTAAATATTGCATAAAACCTTCTGAATGGTCTGGGAACAATGGTTTCCTAGAGGATGGGTGTTTCTTCTTAGCTTGATGGGTTCCTATCTCTTCCCAAATGACCCAAATGACCTTTGCAATAAAAATACAAGTGGTGTTAAGATTTGATATCAAATAGTTGGATATATTCCTTGCAAACTGCATGGAGTGAGCTCAAATAGTACATTTTAATCTTGTTATCAATGAACCAGGTATTTTCATAAAGGAACAGTCATTTTTTCATTTAAAATATGAATAGGTCCTCGACGTACAATTGAACCACAAAATATTCATTAACAAGAAACCCAATGGACTAACCGAAACAACGACTGATATCATTATACAAAAGACAAAAAATTCTTGAAATATGAGAAGAATTCAAATATGATGCTTATTCTCCTTCCACATCTCAGTGGAACATTTTCCCTCGACCCATGCCCACGAAGGGTGATATTCTAATAAAACCCCCCTTAGAAGCATTTTGGGATTCACCAGAACCGACCTTGTAACCCCCAATCCAGTAGCAGTTCAAGTAGAACTGGTAGATTAAGCAGTTTATTCAGTAGTTGACTAAGCAGTAGTAGATCCAGCACCAGCAGTAAATATGACTATTCAAAGTGCCCAGCCGGTCCAATCAATGACTAAGTTGGAGGCTTAAAAGAGTGAAAGCATCTGAACCTGCTAAAGCAGATTCAGTTACAGAAGTAGTAGCAAAGCCACCATCTCGCCACCCTGAGCACAGACTGGGTGGGGGGTTTATGCCGAAGAACCCACCCTATAGACCTATCCATTGAATGTAAACCACGTATTATTTGACCCACCACTGACAGATTAGAGGAACTTACTTTCTATTGATCTAACCCATAATCGTTGCAAGCTGAGAATCGTGACAACAGAGAACCAACAAACTCAGGTCCAGATCAACGACGACAAATTAGGTAAGCTTTGTAGTGATCACACGCCAAAGGAATGGTTAAACAATATTATGAATCAAGTTTAAAATTAAATATGGATTTTTCAGGATTTGGGTTTTGAATAATGTCTAAAATACTAAATTTGTCACTGTGTATGCCGTGGTAGGATGTTTGGCTGATGTTCACCAAATGTTTGACAAAATGTGCAATCAAGATGTGGTGGCATGGACTGCCATAATTGCAGCCTCTTCAAGATATGGACATAAACAGGAGGTGTTGGCTTAATTCTATGGAATGCTACAGACAGGTATGCACCCCAATCATTTCATCTTTGCCACTATTATGTTATTCCCTCCTATAAGTTTTTGTAGATCCCAAGCATGCCAAAGACATTCCGCGAGAAGAAGCCATCTCTACTTTAGTAGTTTCTAAATCCGTTCAGGCTTAAGTATACCATTGCTGGAAGTAAGGCTTGGTTGTTAATTCTGGTGGTAATTTGTTTTATGCTCAGTGTCAAAAATGAAAGAAAGCAACCCTGCAATTTTTTATAAAATAAATGAATTACTTTGATTTAAAACCGTGATAATAGAGACGAGAATTCCAAGATTGCAGAGACAGGTCTGAAATTCAAGATTTTGCATCAAGGTACATGGTTACATTCTTAGAATGGGATTTGATCTCTAGGATTTGTTTGGGTAATGCACTCATGGATATGTATGCAAATGTGGGATTTTAGAGGATGCATGCAAACTGTTTGACAAAATGACTGAAAGAGATGTGGTGTCGTAGAGTGTGATTATTATAGGCTATTCATATAGTTGGCAGTGTGACGAGGCCTTGAATCTCTTTCATCGAATGCAAGAAAAAAGTGTTCAGCCTAACCTGATTAGCGATTATAATTGATGTGATGATATCAGGGTATGTCCTTGAAGGCATTGCTGATGAGGCTTTGAAATTCTTTCTTCAAATGCAATTAGCTGGCACAAAGACCTGGTATACTTCATTAATCTTGCTAAGATTCTCACCGTCAATATTTCCAGCCAGGGGATGGGAGATAGATAGGCGGTCCACGTTTTTCAATGATAGTGTAGTTAACACAGATGAGGGTGCAAATAATGACCAAAGCATTCCATCCATTGATAGTGGCTTTCATGATTTCATGGGATTTGGCAATTCGGTGATCTCAAATCTTCAGGAGTTTGAGAAAGTTGCTACAGAACTACGTGATAGGCAATTCGGTGACAATGGATTCAATACTTTAGAATAATTTTTTCCATCCAAACCCAGAAATTTTTGGCTATACCCTGACTAACTCAAGGTGAGAAGAAACATGCAAACCTGCAACAAAAAATTCCTTTCTCACCACGGTCCGATCAAGGTGACTATTATATACATCATAGTATGGCTTAGCTAGCCTTGACCAACTCAAGGTGAGGAATTTGACAATATGATACTTTTGCATAGTTGGAGCTTATACTTATAGCCAAAACATATGTACTGGCCTCAACTGGATCAAGGATACAGTTACAACACTCCTTATTGTCCGCAACTAGATCAAAGAGAATAATTTCCCTTAAGCAATCGTTGTAGCAGCGCTACAAGGTGTTCTTGTCTCCTCATTAAATTCTGTGGAATTTTCTTAACAAAACTTCAGTCAGTAAACCAAACTCTATCCAATTTCTGGTCTAGTCTGGTTCAACCTGCCCAACTAGACCAAAAATAAATTTGATGAGGAGACAAGATGTTTTGTTAAAAAATGTCATTGTTTGCATTCGTGTCAAAGACGAACTGGAAGCCAAATTGGATTATGTGGACAATCCCCAATTCATTTCCTGCGATGAAGATGATGATCAGTATTTTAGCTTAATGGATCCCCATTCTTTTTCTGATGCTGATTCCTGTAATTATGTTTCAACGACCGCATGTTCCAACTGTTCCTTCAGCTCAAAAATTGATAGACAGGTAGAAGAATTTATAGCCACATTCTACCAACAGATGTACCTGTAACGCCAAGAATCTTATGGAAAATTCCAAGAAATGTTGGCAAGAGGATCCAGTTAGTTGAAATCAATTAAAAGTTCTAAGTTTTAGTGTAGTGTAAGTTTATGTTGATAGGTTTTTATATTTTTCAATTTAGAGTAAAGGAGGAAGTGTTATTATTTCTAGATTGTAGGAAGATCGACAAAAATGTTGTTGCCAAATTTATTTTATGGGCATTATTTTAAATTTAAAAAAAAACAATTATAATAAAATCTCAATTTACATGTGATGTTAATTGCTGATTGTTAACTAAAGCATTGATAACCGGCAGTTCATCCCAATTAACTTGTGACTTATCACCTACAACAAGTTAAGTTAATGGGATAATTGTATTGTGTTTCATAGCAAACATTTGGAGGTAAGATTGTCGGTTTTCATTAACTTAACAAATTCACAATTAGCAGACATTTGGAGGTCATATTGCATCTTAAACAAACTCACAATTAGCAAACATTTGGAGGTCATATTGCATCTTAAACAAACTCACGATTAGCATCTTACAGAATGTAATTTGCTTATTAACTAAACAACCTCACAATTAGCATCTTACAGCAATGTAATTTTCTTATTAACTAAGCAAACTCACAATTAGCATCTTACAGCATGTAATTTGGGTAATTTCTATGTACTGTGAAGCAATGTAGGAACTTGAAACCTAAACAGCTAATAAACTTAAACAACCAGTCAAGTTTGACCATTTTGACAATTAACTTAAACAACCAGTCAAGTTTGACCATTTTGACAACTATGTAATCAGTTTTGAGCATTTTAAAACAAAATTATGACTGTCTTTTTGTTTTCTAAATCATATTTGCTCATCAAATTCCTGCATTGCTGCAAAGATGCGTGCTCCTGTATTGACAACTTATGCATTTCTTAGTCACATTTTCCATCCTAGTTATTTATTTTCTGATACAAACGTTTTCCATCCCAGTTATTTATTTTCTGATACAAGAATATAGTAATTGTTTGGCAGTCATTTGATTAGTTTGGATATCTTTTTCAGCCAAATACTCAGGTTGATCTCCACTGGCCATCCATCGATTGAAATCGATGCAGCCTTATTAAACTAGTCTGTTGAAGATCGTTTTGCCTTTACACTAGGATTCCATTGGAATCCCAGTTCAGCAAAAAAAAATTCATGCAGGATTTGAGACTGATTTTCTCTCGGAAAAACTGTCACTATAGACGTGCATTCGAGAGCTCCTTGTGAAACAGTTGAAGGGTGCAGGATACAATGTTGTGTTCTGTAAGGTTAAATGGAAGAGGGGTGGAAGAGTTACCAGGAGTTGATACTCAAATATGGTTTTGTTTTGATTATGGCCTTCTTGATCACTACTTTTATCTTTTATCATGTGAATACAAATACTTCAACATAATGTTGAAGGCTTATGGGATTTGAACGTGCGGCACGATCATGCTCTCAAAATTAAACTTCCAAGACTTCACATTTGATTTAGGATGCTTTTGAGACGAGGACACACTTTATAATGATAAGACTATCAAGGCACATATATGAGATACTTATGAGTAAGAGAGGTATGGGATACTTATGAGTAAGAGAGGTTTGACACATATAGAACCTTAATTTCTATGTTCTGTTTTGCTAATATTTTCCTATTCTCCATGACCTTTTGAGATTATTTGAAAGATTCTCTGAAGAAAACTTAAAAAGCAATAGATTTGCAGGTTTTTAGTCTAAGTTTAAGTTTAGTAGATTTGATAACATTAGCTTCATTTAATTGATCATAATAACCTATTTCCTTGAAGGTTTGTGAGAATTATATTGGGGTAAAAGCTTGAAAGGCAGTTCAAATAGGAGTTCACTTTTGAACCGACGATATGCATCAATCGGACAACCGGCCACGTGTGACTGGTCACGTCCGATGCGGTCGGTCATCCGATCGGTGCATATCGTCGGGCAAATAGGTCCCGACGTTCAAATAGAGATGCATATTTAGTTTTCAGATAGAAGTTTTAAAATTATTAGACGTATATGTAGGATAAAAATGTATTCAATTAACGATTTCGTCAATTTGGATGTACTGGGACACCTTTTAACTAATATAATTTGCCGTTTAGATTCTACTATTTTATCTACAATGGGATTTTGTTCTATCTGTATTCCCTGATCTTATGTTGTTTCCAAGATAAAGCAGTAAGTATTGCTGTTATTCTCAAACACATGAAGTGTTATTCACCATATGTCACTGGGAGAAGTTGAGCTTTAGTGTTTTGTTTTGATCATTGCAATGCATTCATAGTTACAACTAACAACAAATAAAATTAGCACAATTACAAGTAGCTTGGCAGGTGAATGTTGATAAGCACAACTAACCATTAATTTGGTTTTGTGAAGATAGTTAGCTGTTAACCATTAATTTAGTTTTGTGAAGATAATTGGCTGTTAAACAAAAACTAAAATCTATAATTTTATATTCGTTATTCATACCATATTGTTACAGTTTGAGTTAATATAAACACAAAACAAATACTATTTAATAAAAAAAATAAAAACTAATATGAAAAAATAAAAAATAAAAATGTTAGCAGTCTTTAAACTTATTTAAATCTTAATTAAAATACATTTAAACATAACAAGATACAAACTTACACTACCATAAATTAAAATGAATCAGTGCTGTACACTTCTTGTATTTGGGTTAATCTTGATTATCCACATAAATATGGAAGATCTAAAATCATATATAAATACCTCTGCACATAAATATGTCTCCCTCATCTTTTGAAACTCAATCTTAATAGCCATAAAATACTAAGGTAAGAGAAGTTGCCCGACTGTTCTGCATTGAAACGTCTGCTGCTATCAATAATCCAGTGTTCTTTGGGAAAAACCCATCATATCCAATATTCTAGAAAATGAAACACTATTTTATTTTTTTCACATCATCTGTGGACTATCATTTCCAGCATGGTCTATTGTCGACATGGAGAAAGTCTTAGATAGACATCTATTCATCGTCGAGTTTAATTCTTTATTTTCTAAAAAAATTCAATCACACTTCTGTGATATAGTGAGGTCCACAAACCCTAGCAACGCAATGACTAAAAGTTTCTCTCTGGGTATCCCCAACATGGGCATTGGCTGATATAACGACCATGGCTACGAGCATATTTGAGCCACCCATTCTTGAAGCGCTTGATATGAGAGCATTGAGAAAACAAGATATGACCTTTCGGTTAAGGTTTATACAAGTCCCAAAACCTGCAGATGTTGGTGAACATTTGAAACCCAATACAAGGCCCAATCACTAGCCCACCTTCAGCATAGCTTGAGGGAGTTGAAGCTGAGACCTCTTCTATGATACCATGTAAGGTTTGGGGTTACACCAAAACTTTCAGATGTTGGTGAACATTTGAAACCCGGCACAAATCCCAATCACTACCAATGGAAGTTAGTCCACTTGTTTTATATTCCCAGAGGTGCAGCGGTTAGGACATGTGAAGGTTGTACTGATACTCCAACAGTTAGTGGATACATCGTTTTTCAAGCCACTTGAATAGTGGAACAGTAACTTCTCCATGCACCTAGTATCATGGCACTGTCCTAGCTTTCACATACCTGGTTTATATTTGATTTTAAATAGTTTGTTAGATTCCATTCTCTGTATTCACAATCAAATCTAGTTGGAAATATTGCAGATATTGGTTATTAAGGTGATAGCCTTTTAATATTATCTTATATTATGGGCTTAGTTGAGTGGATCAATAACATTAACCAGAGTGTAACAAGTGTAAGATCAACATTAATTTCATGGTAGTCCTCTATTGTTATGATAAAGGCATTTTGATTAAGATTTAAATAAGCATTATTTAAGTGATGGTTTAAAAAACGGATAGCTATAATGTTTTTTTATGTGTATATTAATCAATTTAATGTTGATTTAGTAATTAGTTGAAATTTTATTCTTTGTTTAACAAGCAACTATTTCCACAAAATTAAATGGGTAGTTGTGTCTATCAATCTTCACCTACCATAGATTAAATAAAAGTACATCACAAACTAAAAATAATAATAAAAAGATCCAAACCTTCTAAAGTGACCCTACAAACAACCAGATAGATAGATCAAATCAATCTGTATTTATACCAAAACAGATGATTATACAAATGGGATAGGACCATTTCAAACCAGTCCTCTCACATTCAAAAAGAGAAACGTATTACAAATTTGAAGTTGTTGATGCTTTTGTTGTATCAAATTTGGGTGTATTACTGAAATTAAGAATTTAAGTGATTTGAAGCTTAAAGAATGGTGTTGCTGATTTTCCGGTTTCTTAATATTTATTGGTGTTTTTTTATGGTTGAATCCTTTGGCTGGTTACTATGAATATGAGCTTCTTGAATAAGACAAATGAAACTAGTTAATATGCGTGATTGACTTTTACACTGCTGCCCCTGCATCAAGGAGTAGGTGCATGGCAACTTGGGTTTCAATGAAGTTGATAGTGTTGTTTTCAATGTTGGAAATATTTATCTAATAAAAAAATGTTTTTAGTTGGGACAAAGTTTTTTCTGACTGTCGGTTGCAGAGTTGCAGCGAGTGTTAAAAGCACTAGGTATCACCAAACAACCTACATTATTGAATTTATGAAAATATTTTAGCTTTTCCATATGTAAGAGAAAGGAATAAGCCAGTAGCAGCGACTGTTAAGAAATGTTATAACCACAATCTTTAAACAATTTTTTTTAACAAAACATCTTGTCTCCTCATCAAATTCATTTCTGGTCTAGTTGGGCAAGTTGAACCAGACTAGACTAGAAATTGGATAGAGTTTGGTTTACTGACCAAAGTTTTGTTAAGAAAATTCCACAGAATTTAATGAGGAGACAAGATCACCTTGTAGCGCTCGGGATAGTATGACATGGCAAAGAGATGTTATTTCTACATGCAAAGTGCTGTAAAAAAATTTCATTACACATATCTTGAGACCTAGAGATACTTGCAGCATAAGCGATTTATGTTCTTACAATTAATATTAAGTTCATATACATGTTGCTGCAAGGCCGAAATGTGTGCTAAGTAGCCATATACTAGCCATAGACGGGATCTCATAATGGAGCCTATGCCTGGTAGGATACCTTACAACTGTCTATTAACTAGCCATAGACGGGATCTCATAGTGGAGCCTATGCCTGGTAGGATACCTTACAACTGTCTGCCAACGCTTGAGTATGGGAATATGCAGTGAATGTTCCAAGACAATGCTCACCCCAAAGATCTTATGAGCTGTTGCAAAATGCTCAGCGCCTTCATCAAAGCTGTAGTATGCAAAGAACAAGTATCTTTCACATCCATTCACGCATTTCCTTCTTGCAAACCCGGAAAGTGCTCCTCCTCTGCACATTGTGCAGGATTTGAACTATCGACCGCCAGTTTTAGGAGGTATCCTTGATGGAATGGGAAGCTTCTTCTACCATGGTCGAGAATGGAGGGAATTGGTGTGAAGAACCATCGTAGGAAACTTTCATGGATGGTGGCCATTTGAAATTCAAATTTCAAATTTAGTGTCTTGAACACCACGTCTGAACTGTGAAGCGATGATTTCGCCCGGCGACGAACATCGAGGCAACGGATGGGAAGGACGGATCTGCAGGGATCATGTGGGACCCGGTGAAGAATGCTCACGAAAATGAGAACGGAAGGGGCCGGAGGTGTTGACTGTTAATAGAGCATGTTAACAGAGATGATGGACGAAGTAGTCTAACGCCGGGCGAAATTGTCGACCCGTTAGACTACTCCTTTTCATAATGGTGTAATGCACTAACAAACATAAGCTTTCGCTCATAGTGCCATGTTAGAAGGAAAGCTAACTCCATCTAGATCTCCATCATGGTGTAATGTATTTGATGACAATGTGGCAGTGTTAAATGAAAAACTACCTTATGAAAGCTAAAAAACATTAGCTTTTACTCACCGTGCAATGTTTTAAGAACGAAAGGTAACTCCAGCTAGATTTCCATCATGGTGAATTGTGATTGATGACAATGTGGCTGTGCTAGATGGAAAACTACACTGTGAAAGCTTACACATATTAGATTTCACTCACCGTGCAACAATTTAAGGATGAGAGCTAACTGCAGCTAGATTTCCAACACGACGCAATGTGATTGATGACAATGTGATTGTGTTACATGGAAAACTACCTTATGAAAGATAGCACACATTAGCTTTCACTCATCATGCCATGTTGTTAAAAGGAAAGCTAACTCCAGCTAGATTTCTATCATGATGTAATGAGATAACGCACATAAGCTTTCACTTTAAGTGCCATGTTGTTAGAATGAAAGCTAACTCTAGCTAGATTTCCATCATGGTGTAATGTATTTGATGACAATGTTGTTGTGTTAGATGGAAAACTACCTTATAAAGGCTAACAGACATTAGCTTTACTCACCGTGCAATGTTTTAAGAACGAAAGCTAACTCCAGCTAGATTTCCATCATGGTGCATTGTGATTGATGACAATGTGGTTGTGCTAGATGGAAAAATACACTATGAAAGCTTACACACATTAGATTTCACTCTCTGTGCAACGATTTAAGGATGAAAATTAACTCTAGCTAGATTTACAACATGGTGCAACATGCTTGATGGCAATGTGGTTATGTTACATAGAAAACTACCTTATGAAAGCTAACACACATTAGATTTCACTCATCGTGCCATGTTGTTAAAATGAAAGCTAACTCCAGCTAGATTTCCATCATGGTGTAATGAGTTAACACACATAAGCTTTTCCTTATAGTGCCATTTTGTTAGAAGGAAAGCTAACTCCAACTAGATTTCTATCATGGTGTAATGTATTTGATAACATTGTGGTTGTGTTAGATGGAAAACTACCTTATGAAAGCTAATAGACATTAGCTTTATTGACCATGCAATGTTTTAAGAACGAAAGCTAACTCTAGTTAGATTTCCATCATGGTGCATTGTGATTGATGAAAATGTGGTTGTGCTAGATGAAAAACTACATTATGAAAGCTAACACACATTAGATTTCACTCACAGTGCAATGATTTAAGAATGAAAGCTAACTCCAGCTAGATTTCCATCACGGTGCAATGTGATCGATGATGATGTGGTTGTGTTAGATGGAAAACTACCTTATGAAAGCTAACCATTAGAGGAATTTTGGGGTCTAAAATGGGCCTCCTAAGGAAAAAAATAAAATAATAGTTAAAATAATAAAATAATATTGATTAATTTTGGAGGAAGAAAGAAAAAAACTACTTTTTGTGTTCGTATTTTCGACATATCTCCTTGTGTTTTTACTCAAATTTTGATTGGGAGAGCTCATTGGATGCAGAATTTCATTCTGCATCCAACGAGTACCCACACTGCATACTTTTGATGGACCCCGCTACCCCAAAAACAAGAAATACCTGAAAAAACGTGATGATGACATCATCATC
>LPNX010492318.1:0-46104 GCA_001517045.1 Pseudotsuga menziesii
GCGCGATTCCTTCCTCGCGCTCCTGAGAATCGCGCCACTAATGAAGAGCGGCTCTTTGGTGGCCAAGGGAGCGGAGCTCCGCTCCCACCTCCCTTCCTCGCGCTCCTCTTGCTTACGCAATAATATTGTATAGTGTTAAATTCAGAACAAAACGTTGAAGAGAGAGGATGTTATTATACTTCAGTGCTAGTCAAATACAAGAGATGACCTGGAGTATGTTATTATACTCTTTGTATTTGTGTAGAGAATTCACATTTTGCATCAAAAACTCCTGAGAATGAAAACAACGTAAGTAAGATCAGCCATTTATCTCTATGTCCATTCTATTTTCATGACCACTGAATGAATGGATAACTTTATCAACTTTCACTACAATGCATAAGTATTGTAAGATCAGTCTTTTGTCTCCAATTGTCATTGTCATCTAAGTGTAAATCTATTTTCAAACCTACTGGATGAATTGTTGAAGTTTATCAACTTTCACTACAACATAAGTCTTTTTGGGTCTGATAAGATAGTCTATTACAATGCATAAGTATGGTAAGATTACTCTTTTGTCTCCATTTGTTATCTAAATGCAAATATATTTCCAAATGCAAATCTATTTTCAAACCTACTGGATGAATTGATGAAGTTTATGAACTTTCACTACAGCATAGGTAAGATGAGTCATTTTGTGTCTGATAAAATAGAGCGCAGATTACTCTTGGTTAAAGTTATTTTAAAAAGCATTTTTGTGTTTAATAGATCCAAAGAAATTTTACATAAAATAAGAAAAAAAGCTTTTATGAATAAGAAAAAGGGAAAACCTGAAGGAATTCCTCTTGTAAAAGGAATACTTGGATCGGTTTTGAAGCGTTTTGGTTAAAGTTCTTTTTAAAGAGTATTAGTTTTGGCTAAAGTTGTTTCTAGAGTATAGTTTTTTTAATGCAATGAATGTTTATTGTTCATATATTTAAAGTAATTATATATGTATAATTATTAAAAATTGTTTAAACATTTTATAAAAAAAAAATTAAAGAAAAAAGGAATTAATTTGATCAAATGTATAGTAGGAAAACTTAAATTAACAGCCTAAATGGAATTTAAAGAATATTGTTTATTATAGCAAAACATTTATGGAAATTAACCAGAAAATTAATGAACATAAAATACTCAAAAGGTAAGTATATGGAAGAATAGTTTCAAGAGAAAGTTTCAAATTTTAGTTGTTTTGTTGATTTAATTAAGGGTAAGGAATGGAATAATCTATGAGATGGGAAAATTGTTTCAACTTATGAGGTCTATTGGCAAATACATTTACATTATATTACATTGATAAATAATATCTACAAAACTATTGTCATGAACCTCTAAATTCATGGTTTTGGGATCCGTAAGGAGGGAAGGGCACATGCCTTTTCCTTTGAAAACAGGTAAAAAGAAATTTAATGGAATTGTTACATCTATCAAAACGTGTTCCCCTTGAGCTACAATTTGTCCATTCATTGATCTTCAATACATGAGATTATAAGAGGACCCACGCGAATGGACGACAGGAAAAATGGTGTCGCTTGTGCAAATTTTGATGTGCATAAATTTTTATGTCTCGCATAGTTCAAGTTTTAGTTGCAAAGGTATAGTCTCTCATGAAGCTACCTAAAACTTGGAAAAATCCTAAAAACTATGCCTCTTGGATTTTTGGACTTTTTTGCTTTACAAAATCCTTTTAGAGGAAACTTATTTTCACTTATGTGGCGATTTAGAAGTTTGATTTAGAAGTTTTATGTAACTTATTTTCCTACATTTTCTTTCATCACATAAACTTCTATTATCTACACACAACTTTCTTTCATTTTTGAAACATATCGAAGTTCTCTTTGGTGTTTCATTCCCCCCGCTTTGGGGGTATGCTAGTATTATTATATAAAATGTGCATGTATTTATGTTTATGTTTTCATCCTGTGGAAGAGTCACTATCTCTTGGGATGGATATTCAGATGGATTTTTGGATGAATATTTCTATCCCTGGGAAGAATAATCAGGTTAAGGTCAAACCAAACTAGTCAAGTAGTGAAAACCTTATTCTTTGTAAACCCCCCATACACATTCTTGGATGATTATCCTCTTAAGCGCATATTTGGAGAATAGATCATTTATCTGCCTCCATGACATGTGTATGGATGGTACCTAAAAGAAGGAAGGGTGGTTTGGATTGTGTGGTTGGGCTTTATGCTGGTGTCTTTAGTTGGTGCCTTGGAGAGAATGAGACTAAGTGTCTAGTGCTTTCTCGGCTAAAGCAAAGGGATTCTACAAAACAATAGTAATTTGGATTTAATGCTTGGTAACTATGAGGAGGGAGAAGCGGGGGGTGAGAATTTTTAATTCTGAATTTTTTTAATGTAATGTTTAAGGGTCGTATAGGGGGTTAGGGGTTAAATTGTTTTGGTAATATTTTTTTAAATTTAATGTTGTGGGGGTTAGGGAGAGGGTTTATAAAAAAAAATCGTATTTTTTTATTGTAATGTTGTGTGGGTGGGGTGGGGTTTACTGGTTAAGGGGTATGATTTTTTTAAAATGTTTTTTAATGTAATATTGTGAGGGTGGTTTATAGGGCAGGGGGGTTTAGTGTAATTTTTTTTAATGTAATGTTGTGGGGAGTTAGGGGGTTAGGGTTTTTTTATTTTTATTTTTATTAAATGTAATGTGGTGGGGCTTTAAATTTTTTAATTGTTTTTTTAGTAATGTTGATGTTAGGGTTAGGGGGGGTTTTAAATTTTTTTTATTTAGTTAAATTTAATGTGGGGGAGGGGGTTTAGGGGGTTGGGGGGGTTAATATTTTTATTTTTATTTTATGTAATATCAATGTAATATTTTAATGTACTTTTTTAATTTAGTGAAACACTTTTGGTGAAGATGTCAAAAGAGCCTCAAGCCCCATTAGGAGGGATGTTTGGAAAGGAGAACTTTGGGCATCTTACAGACATAGAAGACCCAATGGAAGAGGACATTGATGTTCCTGAAGGAAGCCAAGCTGAGAAAATTCCAATTTCAATGAAGAATTTGGCTGGCTTGATATTGTTGATTACTTTCATGTCTTGAAGAAAATGTTAAATTTGACAACTTTTTGATAAGATATATTAGTAATGTTTTGACTTTCAGACTTTATTTTAGAAACAAAATTTCTATATATAATGTTTTTAATATGTTATTTACAAATATGTGGTATAGTTTTTCTTGAATTTATGTGAATCGTCACTTTCTGAAAAATAGTATAAAATAGTATCGTTTTTATACAAAATATCTCTGAAAATCCATTGAAAATGGTTTTCAATGTTTTTATTTCTAGAATTCTTTACAAATTTGTCAATAAAAATGTCTTATTTTCTCCAGAAAAAATGTCTTATTTTAAAGAAACATTTGCAAAATGTATATGTTTTTCATTATAACTTGCTTCTAAATATATGTTGTTTTGTTAAATTTCTAAAAAACACACTTGAAAATATAAATTAAAAATATTGTACGACAAAGATGATTCAAAGGCCTTAATAATGCCTTGAAATGAAAATGTACGATACTGGTATCAACCCTTTTTGAAACGGAGGTAATAATAGCTACTAAAATTAGGAGAGAGAAAAACGAGAACTGTGTCGAGTTCTCGTTTCATAGTATAAGTAGTTTCTCCTGACTTGATTCCATTATATGTCAGATATTTCCAGCCACTTTGGAGATCTTGATATGTTATATATCTTCATCCATTATGGAGATCATGGTCCGTTGTATATCTTCATCATGGAGATTCTGATCTATGTATATTGTACGTGGTGATGACCACATATGTGATATCTTGTATCATGCCTATTCATGGTCATTGTACTCTTATGTATCGAGGACTGCTATATGTATTTGCAGTTATGTGAAGAGTTGTATTATTGCACTATGCTGATTGGGTGGATGGTCTTCCGTTTGGGATATTTCATCACTCCACTTCTGGGATGGACTTATAATGTATTTTGGCCATCGTATGACCCCTCTGACCTCACACATTAAGGGGCATCTGTTATAGCTGATTTCACCACTCCAGGTGAATCACACTTTGTATGGCCTTCCCTTGTCCCGCTGCAAACTCCTTAGACCCCATGGACCATTTTTTTGTCCTTTGATGTTTCCTTGACCATCCCTAAAAACATGTGAAAAATGATACACGCAAATTTTAAACCTATAAGCGCATATATACGCAGGTTTGACCACTAAAACCGTGTACATTGGGATGTGTACAAAATCCAAATCCTTTTGTAGTTTTCCTTGACATGGATCCGAGTCACTTGACTCCTGGCCTTCCCTATGCCTTGAGATCGGTCGGATTCGACCTTTCATTTCCCCTTTGAAAAGCTATATGAGGAACCTCTTGGTACATTGAAGGCATAAGAGAGAATTGAGAGAAAAGAAACTATAGTCCATTGTTGACGAAACTTATGCTTGAGTCTACATCCCTTTGTCGCTTAGAGCACTTTTTTGTTCTTCCCAAGATTTCCTTTTACTTGTGAGCTTGCTATCGAGAGATGGAGGATTGAAGTGGTGGAGGCCCAAGTTTGGGATTCAATTTCTCCAGTTAACAGACGTGCCATCAGAGGTTATCTCTTGTAATCTCTTATTTATATTAATAGAAATATCTTTTCCTGTTCAATAATGTGTGTTTGAATGAATATTTTATCCATTGGATTATGTCAAATGCTTATACATTATTGATTATATATGCTAGAATAGATCTAACACCATGATATATAGAAATCTTGTATTGTTTACTTGTTGTTGAGGAAGTAATTGATCAATTCAAGCTGAAGTTGGAAAGCTCAACGGGGATCTACTTCAACTATCCAGAATAAGGTATGAGGTCTGATCCTTTAGTGTTAGACATTTAATTTCTATTTCATATTGGAAAGGATTGATTTCTGGAGTCAAGTTGTCTGTTGTGGTACCCCAAGCCATAGGAATTTCTCTCTGTAACACTTATCATAGCCTAAGGTCACTTTCTTGCCTTCCTATCTTACCCACTCAATTCCTATCTTGTCATCCTTATTGATCCTTCCTTTGGTAGCGACATGTTCTCTTTGGGTGTACAATCATGGTTTGAAGGGTCATTTTGGCTAGCAAGTTCCTTTTATTTCAGAGGATTTTCCTTAGTCACCATCTTTATGACCAACACAAGTGCATGATGACCTATCCAAAGGTATGCACTTAGGATATCTAATGAAATAAACACCATTAAAGTTTACTTAACAAATTCAACCCAAAATTATCTCAAATTAGTATGCATAACCAATGCTAGAATATACCCAATTATAAAGATAATATAAGATAATATAAGATAAAATTCAAATCTCCACACTATAATTGTTTTCCTCGTTAGGGTTTATAAACCCTAATCATCTTTCATCATAGAATCACATGGTATTTCAGGCAAGTCTAGCTAGGGTTAGCATTTCAGGCAAGTCTAGCATGTAACTATTCATTAATTACAATAGTGTTAGCTAGGGTTTAGGATAACAAAGAAATTCAATTCATAACCTAGGGTTTAATTCAATTGTAACAATTTGATAATTTGATCATTCTTGATTTGCCTCCTAAAATTCTCTAAAAATCATCCTAGCATTTTCACACATTGGTATTTGCATTTATGAACATATGAAATAGTAAGTAGTTCATATTAATCCCAATAAAATTATTTCTTGTATGTGCATAGCCTAGGTATAGGGCCTTTTCATTTCTACTTAAATGATAGTAACTAATATAATGATATATACCTAAAGAGGTCATAAAACCCTAGTTCCATCTCATAACTTGTGAACCCTAGCTATAATATGCAATCTGTAGTTCATGAAACCCTAGTTGGTTTTCAATTTGTAAGTGTAGCCTAGGGCTATATGGCCTTTTGGTTTCTACTTAAATTATAATAACCAATCTAATTTGATCTTCAAACCTAAAGAGTTCATAAAACCCTAGTTTGTAGTTCCATGTCTCAATTTGTGAACCCTAGTTTTATTATGTAGGTTGTTGGCTTATATTTTAGTACACGAATAATATAACCTGTGTTCTCGAGACACAAAGTGTTTTCTTAATTCTGAAACATGTGTTTTCTTAGTAATCTCTAGACACATTGGGCCATGAAAACATGAGGGAGAGGGCCATTTTCAACCCAAGTTATATCATGCAATTGTAGTTCATGGAACCCTAGTTTGTAGTTCATGAAACCCTAGTTGGTTTAGGATTTGTACATGTACATGTGTTTCTACTTCCATATCATAACTACTATAGCATACCATAACATACTAACATCATACCATTCTAACATACGATACCATACTAGCATACCATACCATACCCTACAATACTAACATCATAGTACATACCCTACAATACCCTATGATACTAACATCATACCATGTACTAACATATCATACCATACCATACTAACATATGACATACCATACCATTCTAGTTCCATCTCATAACTTGTAAAGAGGTCATAAAACCCTACTTCTATCTAATAACTTCTCAACCCTAGTTATAGCATGCAATTATAGATCATGAAACTATAGTATGCAATTGTAGTTCATGAAACCCTAGTATGCAATTGTAGTTCATGAAACCCTAGTTGGTTTAGGATTTGTACATGTACATGTGTTTCTACTTCCATCTCATAACCTGTAAAGATTTCATGAAACCCTACTAACATACTATAACATACCATAACATAACA
Organism: Pseudotsuga menziesii; assembly: GCA_001517045.1. Lineage (NCBI taxonomy): Eukaryota > Viridiplantae > Streptophyta > Pinopsida > Pinales > Pinaceae > Pseudotsuga > Pseudotsuga menziesii. The sequence goes on from LPNX010492318.1 coordinate 6,740, forward strand.
TAGCATAACATACTAACATCATACCATTCGAACATACCATACCATACTAGCATACCATACCATACCATACAATACTAACATCATAGTACATACCCTACAATACCCTATGATACTAACATCATACCATATACTAACATACCATACCATACCATACTAACATATAACATACCATACCATTCTAGTTCCATCTCATAACTTGTAAAGAGGTCATAAAACCCAACTTCCATCTCATAACTTCTCAACCCTAGTTAGAGCATGCAATTGTAGTTCATGAAACCCTAGTATGCAAGTCTCAACGAGATTTTAGTTCATAAAACCCTAGCATGCATTAAGGTATCCACACTATAATTGTTTTCTTCATTAGGGTTTATAAACCATAATCATCTTTCATCATAGAAGCACATGGAATTTCAAACAAGTCTAGCACTAGTTTTGACATCAACATGTCTATACTAGGATGATTCCTCAAAACATAGGTATTTGTCTATTGCATCAACAAAAGAACCAAGACCTCTTCTAAGTAAGGAATCAAAAGAAGCTCGAGACTTATCAAGTTAAATTTTCCATGGTCTTTCCCTAACCTCCACGTATCACAAAAGAACAAGACTGCAATATCACCAAAGATATTAGCTCTTTTCTTTGTATCTTCTATAGTGTTGGAACCCTAATTCTACCTCCTTTTCCTTGACAACAAGAGCTATATATTCTGCAAGACAACCATCAATTCCTCTAGTATTATATCTCCTTCTCTAAGGTTTACTTACATATATAAACCTTGTTGTCCTCATGCATATCCAATTTTCATCATGTAATGCATTCCTCCTCTAGTTGTGTACCACATCTTCTTGTTCCCAATGCTCCTCGACATATGTGTCAGAGGGGGTTACAATGCTCCAATTCTTATCCTCAATATGTGTGCCAACGTGGTTACTATGCTCATTTGTTCTCCTCAACATTTGTGTGGAGGTGGTCACTATGGTCCAATATTTCACTTATCTTCATCCTAATATCACAAGGAAACCCAAAAAAATAAACCCTAGTCCAAGACCATGTTAACACCCTGAAGATACATCCATTTAGGGCACTCTTTCTAGGCATATAACATATATAGAGTCTCTTATTACAACAAATTATAACATCAATAAATCTACTGAGCAAAACCCTAGTTTATGAATTCGATGCATAGTAGAGTCAATGGGCCATGAAAATGCTTTGGCGAGGGCCCACTAGAGGTAATGACATGCTAGGAGACTAACGGAGTCGACATCTCATCGATCTGACCTCTGCTTGTCGAGTTACATCGAGTTGCAAGTCACATGAAAATGTCATTTAGGGACACTTGGTCACTCTTGGTTCGGGAGTGAAAAAACAAATGGAGCAAGAAGATTACATGTTGTTGGCTCCAGCAAGTGTGTATGGCCAATCCTAACATGGGAACACCACCAAGACTAGCACGGTGGAGGGTTTTCCAGAGTTGACCCACCAATGCATGAGTTGCATTGAAGGAAATTGAGCGAAACCCTAGTTTACAAAATCAATGCACAATGGAGTGACTGGGCCATGAAAACATAGTGGAGAGGGCCCATTAGAGGTAATGGCATGCCAGAAGACCAACGAATTCAACGGATCATCGATCCAACCACTGGTTTTCGAGTTATGTCGAGTTGCAGGTCGCATGAAAATGTCGTTCAAAGACACTTGGTCACTCTCGGTTCAGGAGCGAAAAACAAAATAGAGCAGCAAGATTGCATGTCGTTGGCTCTGATAGGTGTGTATGGACAATCCTAACATGGGAACACCACCAAGACTGGAACGGAGGAGGTTTTTGCAGAGTTGACCCACCAATGCGAGAGTTGCATTGAAGGAAACTGAGCAAAACCCTAATTTACGTAACCAATGGACAATGGAGTCACTGGACCATGAAAACACAGTGGAGAGGGCCCTTTAGAGGTAATGGAATGCCAAGAGACCAACAGAGTTGATGACCCATTGATCCAACCTCCAGTTTTCAAGTAATGTCGAGTTGCAAGTCGCATCAAAATGTCGTTCAGGGACACTTGGTCACTCTCAGACTGAGAGCGAAAAACAAAATGGAGCAAGAAGATTGCATGTCATTGGATCTGATAGGTATGTATGGAAAATTCCAACATGGGAACACCACCAAGACTGGCATGGTGAATGGTTTTTTAGAGTTGACCCAGCAATGCGAGGGTTGCATTGAAGGAAACTAAGAAAAACCCTAGTTTACTAAACCGATGCACAATGGAGTAACTGGGCCATGAAAATGCGGTGGAGAGGGCCCTCTAGAGGTAATGGCATGCCAGGAGACCAACGAAGTTGACGGCTTGTTGATCCGACCTCTGGTTTCTGAGTTATGTCAAGTTGGAAGTCGCATGAAAATTTCATTCAAGCACACTTGGTCACTCTCGGTTCGAGAGCGAAAAACCAAATGGAGCAATAAGATTGCATGCCATTGGCTCCAACAACTATGTATGGCTAATGCCAACATGGGAACAACACCAATACTGGAATGGTGCAGGTTTTTGTAGAGTTGACCCACCTATTAGATTTTTATCATTTAAGCAACATGATCTTAGGATCTTATTTGAGATGAGAGACAAGAGACACAAAGAAATTTTCTCAGGGAAACCATAAAGGAGAAAACCCCACAACTTCCTCAGAGATAGAATGAGCACCAATGGTAGTAGTAAAACCTGAAAAAATAAAGATGATCTCCAATAGCTTGTTCTCTCTCTCTCTCACTTGAGAGCGGCTTCTCTTCTCTCACTCATTCACCCCAATGAGTGAGTGTGTGTGTGATAAATAGAGAGTCTGACTCTCTATTTATATTCTTTCGTTCACTTAATGTCCACTTCAACATCTTGGCCCCACTTAACAATTACTTACTAGGGTTGACATCTCTAGGAGAGTCTAATAACCCTAGTGCCCCACAACTATGGGGACTTTTCCCTCCGATTAACAAGGAGGGTTAACCTTGACACAATTGTGGGGACTATTGCCCTGACTTAAAATGGAGGGTTAACCTCAATGAATTTACATGACTTGTTGACTTAAAATGGAGGGTTAACCTCAATGAATTTACATGACTTGTTTACTTATTGAATCTCTCAATTGGAACATTGCGGCATGACATGACTCAATTACATTATAGATACTTCCTGGAATAAACATCGGGGTACAATACATTAGATATACAAGTGAATGCATTCTGAAGTTACAAATACATCAACACTCCCTCTTAAATAGGAAGGTATTCTCTTGACACAATTTATCAGCACAATTATTCTTCTCTGTATCATCTAGATCGTCCTCAAGTCATCTTCATCTTCAAGTCATCTTCATCTTCAAGTCATTTTCATCATCAAGTCATCTTCATTGTCAAGTCATTTTCATCATGTCTGGATCATCACTGGATCATCATCGAGTCTGGATCATCACTTGATCTAGAGCATCACTGGATCATCATCAAGTATGGATCATCACTTTATCTGGATCATCACTGGAGCATCATCATCATCACTGCTTCTGCTATCTCAATCAAATGGTGTTATCTCTTCATTCTTCTCATCATAGGAATTTCTACAGAGCCAACCCTTTTTCATGCCGGTTGTAGGCCTAGCCTCTAGGTAGGTATTCAACATCTTCAACACTTATATATAACCATGAAATGAACCATGTCAGAAAGGCCCACCTAGCACTTACATTTGACCATGGGATGAACACATCAACCATGTAAGAAAGTAATTCCCAACACTCACATCTGACTATGGGATGAACACATCAACCATGTCAGAGAGGCCCAGTACTCACATCTGTCCATGAGATGAACACATCAACCATGTTAGAAAGGCTCAACACTTACATCTGACCATGGGATGAACACATCAACCGTGTCAGAAAGGCTCACGGACTCATCACTTCCCTTTGGAGGGAACCTCGATCTGGAGAACACCAAGCTTCTCCCTGAAGTACTTAAACTTCACTCTGGACATTTCTAGCATAGAATCATATCTAGGCTTATTACATCCAAGTATAACCTTGAAGCTTAGACAGGACATATTACATCTGAGGACAACCTACAAGACCAATTACATCTAAGTAACCTACGAGCTTCACCAGGATTTATGCTCAGACAACCTGTCTCACTAGCTATGCTATAACTCCCTCTTTCAAGAGATCTCGATCTAGATCACATACTGGAGCTTCATTGCTCCTCTCTGCATCATATAAAAATGCAAGTCAGATCAACCAAATGAAATAGTAGTTTTCAAAAGAAAAATACTACCTCCCAAATAGCAAGTGGCAACATCTTTTTCCTTAGCTGTACTCAGTGCCATGCAGGACTCCATCCCTCCAAACCAAGAGATCATACTTGATCCCATACTGAAGTAATACCTTAGAGTGCTCTTCCTATCAATGACACTGCCTACCCAATACGAATCCACATAACCCTACAGATTAATCTTCTGATTCACCTCATACTTGAACCCATAATCAACTATACCCTTAAGGTACCTCACTGCATGCTTTGCAACCATCAGGTGAACATGTCTCAATGTGTTCACAACAAAAAAAATATCTGGTCTCGTATTCATCAGGTACATCAAGGAACAAATCATCTGACGATACATTGTGGCATCAACTGAATCTGATGAATCATCACTCAATAGCTTCAGTTTCGATACCATAGGTGTGGTCATGGCCTTGAAATCCATCATCCTGAACCTCTTCAAGGTCTCTACTGCATACTTCCCTTATCTCAAGGATATTCTTCCACACCTCCATGCCTAGAAAGTAGTGCATCATATCCAAGTCCTTCATCTCGAACTTGGCAACAAGTATCCTTCTTGAAACTTTAATGAGTTCTTCTTTTCTGACATGGACAAGTCATCGACATATAATAGGAGCATCACTGGTCTTCTTCCTTCAACCTTGAATCAGAGGTTGGAATACGCTTTACTCTCAATAAATCCTAGAGTCATCAGTAATTTGTCGATCCTATCGTACCATGTCGGACCTCAGGATCTTCTTCAGTCACCCACTCTGAAGTGAAGCATCATTCTCCCTCTGTCCTTCATACTCTATGCATTGAAGCATTCTGTACTAGAGTGAAAAGTAGCTTCCTCTGCTACTAATATTCTATGTATCCATATAGGGTCACTGGATACCAAGATCCTCTATCTTGAACCTTTTCAAAAATTTCCTTGCACCCATCTGTGAGCTTGTCATCCTCTATAGGCTTTCATCTTCAACCTGTACCAAAGGTTAAGATATTCATCACTCTAGATGATCTTCAAGCTCCTCATGTATGTGTTATCCCATGGGTTTCTTCTGAGCTCGTACAAGGCCTTATTTAATTTGCACACATGATTCTACATGTCATGTGTATTTCTAGTGGCTGCAAATGTCTCTCCATAGTCTATGCCTCATGCTACGAATCTTGCCTTGTATCCCACGGTGTTTCCATCTACTGCATGATGGAACTACGAACTTCTCTTCAGGTCTCGATAATGCATACTAGACATCATTCTTCTTGAACTAGTACACTCCTTCCTTTCTTCTTAGCTACTTCTTGGAAGGTTCTTCATCAATGATGTCGCTCAACAGTGTTACATAACTGCATTGTGTCTGAGATCTCTTCTTTGAAAGTATCATCATATTATTCTTCATCCTGGATTATTTCTTGAAATGTCGTCACTTGTTCTTCGAAACAAGTCTCATCCTTCTTTGCTTGTAGGTGATTGTACAGGATATTTCCTACAAGTCAAATGCAATAGTTGTATGGTTAGAAACATTTCATAAGGCATATTCACAATGGCAAATTATTATGCATAAATATATGATCATGCAACTATTTTAGCCAATACAACATTCATCCATATCTCACGGAAACTTTTCTAGATGCCTTTCATCTCTACCAGGACAACATTGAGATTGTGCACTCATCCAATATGTCAGCAAAGAGGTTTCATTCTAGATAAGTAGCAATGGATAGTTGTATAGCACCATGAGCTACTTACCCATCACATGCATATTAGTAGTATACTGTCATTAATGAAAACATTCTATCATGCATAATACATAAACTAAATATAAACAAATGCATAACAAATCAATATCATGAAATGACAATTGAAAACTTATCTTTATTTGTTTTGTGGGTAGACTCCTTCTTGACCCTTCAACTTCATAATATTCTTCATTCATCATTTCTTATCCAAATAATAAGATGGATAAAATGTTATTTAAGAGTTGAGCTCTTCATATTCCTCATCGCTTGAGGGATCTTCTTTGAATGGTGAGAGCTTGATCTTCAGTTGCTCCCATCTTCTTTTCTCTTATTATGAGTTGAGCTTCTTCTTGTGTGTGCTCTTCCCAGAGTCTGCTGAAATTAATCACTTCCTTTTGGCACACATTCCTCGAATGAATGAATCACATGATCCTGGGAGGCCATTCAAGGTGGTTATCACAAATTATGCATTCTCCACTTCTTCTTCTACCGCTTCAATTTGTTCTTTGATTTGAGAGACCCTTGTAAAGTATGACTGTATGGTATCTACATTCTGGATCTTCACATTCTTCAACCAGTTTCATCTTCAGATTTATGTTCGTCCCTTCAAATAGCTTGGTCAAGGAATCAAACATCTCTTTCGGTGTATTTAGGAAATAAACTTATGGTACAAGTTGATCCATGATTGAATCAGCAATGATCTTCTTGGCCTTGACCAAGTTTTTCTTGTGTAAGGATTTTAGCCTCATCTCCCTATGGAATTGGAACCTCTCTATTTATGTAGGTATCCAATTCATTTCCTTCAAGAACTAGTGACATCCTATACTTCAATTCTTGGAAGTTTTTAGCCTCACCAAGCTTGTCATCAAGCTGATGTGATAGATCACTTTGAAATGAGAACCTCAAATGAAAATAGCAAAAGATTAGATCTTACCGATTTGAGGTGTCTATCCTTGTTCCAGAGCTGGCTGATCTAGGGTTTGTCAAAGAAACCCTAATTTTCAAAACTTGTAATCTTTCAGATCTAATTGTATAGAAATATAGACCTCTTCAAGGAGAGCTCTCCAATGTACTCCTTTTTTTAAACTAGTGGAGGGAAGCTCCCGAAAGAGGAAGCCCTAGTTTACATATTTCTTCTGCAGAAATTCCTGATATTGTTTCTACAATATATCCGAAAGTAATGCTCCTATTTTTCTACAATTTCATACTGAGGTATACCAATACTTCCTTGTTCCAAAACCAGAGGTTTAATCAGAATTGGTTTCACCATATGGGACTTATGAGAGTTTTTCCAAGGTGAGGTGTTTCATGATTGTTCATCATAGCGAAGTTGTATGGACTTCCACTTGTCACTATTTCATCTTCGGGGTCTGAAAATTCTAATATAGAAATTAAAGTTTGTTCAATTTCTGGAACATCTTGAGAAATTTCATTTGGACCTTCGTAACCTGAGATATAGAAATTCTCCTCAGGTGTCCTATTTAGGGATGAATCTTGGAAGAGGCTAGAATCCTAACTTGGAGGAATCATATCTCCTATAATATAGTGAATCTGAGGCTGAAACTTGGACACAGTGTACATCAGGATTTCTTCTTTGACCTGTGAAAGTTTCAGCCCCTTATACTTCTACAAGCCTAATATATAGTGAATTTACCAAAACTTGTCAATTTTAGTATTTAGGGTTTTTCCATCCCAGGGTCAAACTAGGGTTTGACTTTCCCGTAGTTACACCCAACCAAAAATATCGACCAAGGTATCTAAACTTCAATTTTGATGAGGAGATAAATCCTATGTTGGGATCACTCAAATTTTTTTTTGTAGAAAGCCCTAATTTCCCACACCAAAAACTGAAAATGGCCAGAATCGAATTCCGCTTCGACAGAAAGATGCACCCTTCAATGGAGAGTCAACCTAGCATACTTTTGCTGATGGATTGTGGAGAGAGAGACAAAAAGTAAGAAGCCCTAAATTCTATAGCTGCACAATGTCTTCTTCTCAGGTTATCTCTGATACCATGTTATATTTTTATCATTTAAGCAATATGATGTTAGGATCTTATCTTAGAGAACAACATGCACAATAACAAACACAAGAGACAAGAGACACAAAGAATTTTCCTAAGGGAAATCATAAAGGATAAAACCCTGCAACTTACATAGATATGGACTGAGTACCAATGGAAGCAGTAAAACTTGAAAACATAAATATGATCTCCAACAACTTGTTCTCTCTCTCTCACTTGAGAGAGCTTCTCCTCTCTCACTCATGCACCACAATGAGTGAGTGTGTGTGTGATAAATAGAGAGTATCACTCTCTATTTATATTCTTTCATTCACTGAATGTCCACTTCAACATGTCATCCCCACTTAAAAATTACTTACTAGGGCTGACATCTCTAGGAGAGTCTAATAACCCTAGTGCCCCACAACTATGAGGAATTTTCCCTCTGATCAACAAGGAGGGTTAACCTTGACACAATTGTGGGGACAATTTCTCTGACTGACAATCGAGGGTTAACCTCAATGAATTTACATGACTTGTTTACCTATAGAATCTACCGATCGGAACATTGAGGCATGACATGAATCAATTACATTATAGATACTTCTCAGAATAAACATCGGGGTACAATACATAAGATATACAAGTTAATACATTCTGAAGTTACAAATACATCAACACCACCAATGCGAGAGTTGCATTCAAGGAAACTGAGTAAAACCCTAGTTTGCGAAACTGATGCACAATGGAGCTGCTGGGCCATGAAAACATGGTGGAGAGGGACCTCTAGAGTTATTGGCATGCCAAGTGACTAATGGAGTTCATGGCTCATTGATCCGACCCTTGTTTGTCGAGTTATGTCTACCTGCAAGTCGCATGAAAATGTCGTTCAGGGACACTTGATCACTTTCAATCTGAGATGACATGCTAATTGTTGGGCATGGTAAGAGCATTATTAAAAGGTTGAAGAAGGACTTGGTAAGTCAATTTGCAATGAAGGATTTGGGTCCAACACAAAAAATATTGGGAATTAACTATATTTCTCCAAAAAAAAATAGAAGAAATGTTACTTGGAAAGACATAATCCGAGTTGTACCAGAAGACTTAAGATGGGTGTATTTAGCTATGGTATACGATGGAAACTATATCTCTTAAACATGAACAAATATTTTACCTTTCTCTGTGTTATACCTTCTTCTTTCACATTCAATTCTAATTATTGACTCAGATAGAAGAAGGATAATGCCAAAACCCCCAGATTTTCACAAAAATTTAAAATTAAAAAAAAAAACATAAAATGCTGAGACTGCGGTTTACTAACAACTAACAGTTAGCTATAAAAGAAACAATTAAGATATTAGTTTATACTTAATCTAGATTAATTTAACTCAGCATTCTACTTTTTGATACAAGGTTAGGTTTAATTTGTGCAATATTTATCCTTTCAATTTGCTGATGAGTTTTTTCTTTGCGACAAGTAGGTGGAACTGTCTTTGGATTCCAGGGCTTACTTAGCGTTTAAGCTAACGTAGAAAGCTTACTTGTTCTTACAGGCTCTACGGGTATGAATGATCAAGCAACTTCTTGAATTTCATAAAGCATCCAACAATATTTCTATTTGCAAAATAGATAGCTTAGTAAATAAGCTGTTATATATCAAGCTACTTCTATGAGGTAAAACAAGTAGTTTTGTTTCCTTAAATTATTCCTATCAATGAAATACATGTAAATGAGTTTCTTTCTTAAATGTAAGTAGCAACGGTAAAATAATTGCCTTGGTTCACAACGTGTGATCTTTGTCGTAAGTTATTTCTACTTTAGAGTGCGTAACCTGTAATGCTATATTGATTGTTCTATTAGTATTATACATTATCAACTTATAGTATTAGTATAACCATCTTCTTGGTGTTTATCTTCTGAAGTGAAGATTACTGTTTGTAAAGTTCTAATCATTATAGTGAAGCATGTAGTTCTAAGGACTTATATTCTAGTGGGATTATCCTATTCAGTTTTCTTATTTTTCTATAATACTTCTCTTGAATTGAGTTACTATCCACAATAGCTTACTTGAGTCCAAAGCTTTCAAGTAAGATTGATTTACTACTTCATTCAAGGACTAGATAGTTTTAAAATTATGTTACTAATCAAAAGCATGGTGAAAATAATAGTACATGCCATGTTTGAGTAAAATAGCCAAAAGCTATTAAATTTTGTTGATCTGAGATATGTAAAGAATTTATAAAAGTGCTTCCATATAACACATAGCCAACATCCTAGTTTTTGCCACCCACTGAATTTATGGTTTTCTATGATACTCATCAATACACATAAACTATTTTGTTTATAAGATATCCATGTTTACCAGTCATTATGGTTATAAATAAGTAAAATTTATAAAGTTCATGATTCTATTAAAACTATGTTGTGTAAATTTATAAAGTCACAACATAAATGTTGGTAGCAACAAGATTAGCCATGCATAGACTATTAGGAATACTTTATAATGAATATTATAGTTTTGCTAGGTGATTAAATAGCCTTTTACTTGGTATCTCCCAAAGTATCTTATGATTTCTCCATAAACAAAGTTATGATAAGCACATGGCTTACCAATATTCATATATGTAATATCGATGCTATGATAAAATGGATATATGGTTAACAATGATCTAAAGCTTTCATGCATGAATTACTTTGAGCAAAACTATAGTTTTATAATGTTGCATCGATTGTTAGGTCAACGTTAAGCTTATTATGGATAAACATGGTAATTATAAAGTTCAAGTTATAACTTGATATTGTAAAAGAATGAGGTATTAGAAAACTCCATCGATTGGTTTATGGGTAAGTTTTTGTAATAAACATTGGTATGCAATCATCATAGTTCTGAACTATATGATGATTATATGTTAAACTTGTCAACGATCCGAGGGTTAATGTTTCTATACCCAAAAAACCATAGGTTTATATATATATATATAAGATCATAGAACATTATAATTATTTAGCAGCCTGCGTAGTTAAAGGCCAAATCAAAAGTCTAACAGATAATTAAAGAGTAAACTAGTTGTGCCCAAAGGCGTTCTCAAGCACAGGGGAGATGTTGTCACGTTTGTACAGCTGTAATAAAATATTATTAAAGAGTAAACTAGTTGTGTCCAGAGGCATTCTCAAGCACAATATGGGGGAGTATGGGGAGATGTTGTCACGTTTGTACGTGACGCTGTAATAAAATAGTAATAAATTTTATACCCAACATGTTGATCTACCCAAAATTAAAATTAAATTGATCCCTCTAGACACTTGATAGAGCCTAGATTTGGATCTAGGCTGGTCATAATGATCCCAAAAATTGCAGACATGGGAGCTGAACTGTAAACTAATCATAATTATCCTCAACAAAATTGCAGTTTTTGAACTTCAGTGTATACACATGAACAAAAAGGGAGAGAACACTTGTTTTTAGAACTTACAGCGAGCCCAACACCCCCAAGGCCAAATATTGCTACTGTTGAACCGTTCTTGGGTTTGGCTACGTTCAAAGTTGCACCCATCCCTGATTCCACAACAAAATTAATTTTGAATAAGAAATCCAATCAAGGAAATGATCATGGATGGTTTTATTAACAATCCAACAAACCACACTTGATGTTTAACTTCTGTTCAGGGTTTTCCACAATTTGGGCCAGGGTGTTGTTGTTTTGATAGTTAACAATAAGTAGAGTGTGGGCACTTTTGAAACTGCTACTTCCTCTGGACCTTTCCAACTGTTTGGCTCTGATAATTCCAATTGAGAGAGGCTTAGAAGTTCGTTGTGTCCTTGCATGTTGGTGGCATGATTAATGTTCCATGCCACAACATCAATGATTGAAGTGAGACGTCATTTTTCAACATGGCAGAGAATGATCAAATAGATCATTTGATTAATCTTTTCTATCATCTGATTTGGACATCTAGGCAACCTTTCCTCAAGACGAAGCAAGGGCGACCAAGATAAAAATGAGGCAGCACTTGACGTAGAACGAAATGACAGTTTACCACCAGCTAACAACCTCACGAGTCAGAACCTTACTCTGCTCTAATATGCATACAAATGCAGCACTACTGGAAGCAACAGAAAACACATGCATGCAATTACACAGAACTGGAAAAAATAAACATGCATATTAATTCTTTTTATTAACTGCAACTAATTTACATAGTGCATATGCAGCCTCTGAACCTCTTTCCATTACAATAATCACAACAGGGCTTTCAGGGGCTTCTGCTTTTATAGCCATGGAACTTTCCATAATTTCAAGGTTGAATGCCCTTTTCACAAAACACAGAACACCCACTGGTTTCAGTCTCGATTGGGTTTACAACATGCAGAACCAAAATTCACATGACAACTAGAATTCTTCTTTGCTGGTTTGCTATAGCTCCTTTCTTTCTTCATCTTCTTCTCTGCTGGTAATTTTTGAGCTGATGGTTTTCTTTGTCTAGAGCTGCAGGCTTTTGTTCTACATCATGAATCTGCTGCAAGTTTGTGTCTCTTTTGCCCGAGATCTCCATCTTCTTCTTCTCACCATGATTCTTCCCAGCAAGCCAATTGCTAGAATTGTCTCCTCTTTGATTCAAGAGCTATGGGATTTTCTGTCCTCTACAAGTTATGAAGGGTGACCCCCTTCATATAGCATCATTGTGGATGGCCTAGGCACCCTCTTGACTATTTTTCTGGACATCATTTCATTCAGAGTTTCTTTCATTCGGCATCGGATGCTAGGAGAAATGGATCTAGTGGACCATGACACACGAACAACACCATCACATTTTGGGTTCCATTACATATTGACAGACAATTTTCCCTTTTAGTAGAACTATATATATGAGATAATACAGCATTCCTTCACAATTTAAATCCCTGCTTAGCTTCTTCTACATATACAAAAATAAATTATGCATATCATAGGTTTTTATGACTCAACATGCTCCTTTCGAACCAATGCTTTTGAAGCCATTACAAGGCATTCATTTCATCCTGTCTATTATGCTGCCTAGTTTGTGAACAAGAACCTAAGATCATCTTCTGTTAACCTTCCCAAAGCCTCTAAAGAACCTCCTACAGTGCTGAATTTCAAAGCAGTAGAAACATGAGAATTTATTTAGCAACTCCCTACATATTGCAATTACTTTAAAAAACATCAAACATGTAGAAGCAACTGATGGGTATAACGTTTACCCTTCAAAAACGAGTTGCTTTTTCTCCTGTGATCTAAGAATTCTCTCTTCAATTGTATTTGCAATGACAAATCTCACGACCCTGAGGAATGTATAAACAGGATTTACAATAGTCAGTTGTTGTATTAAAATACTATTTAATTGAACAAACTATTGAACTTTATGATCATAGATGCAACAGAATGCATTTCAAAAAGGCTTTCAAGGGCACATCCTAAAAACTATGCAAAAGGGCCAATTGCAATAGAATGTATTTAAGAAACGTTTACAATGGTGGGACTTTAAAAACTTTGCAGATGACCAAAGAATTAATCAATTTGACTTCTCCGGAAAATTTTATATATTTTTAGCATCAGCAAAAAATTTCAAAGTTCAAATTTGTACTAATGAATTGGTTTACAAAAGTTTTGTTATGGTACCAAAAAGGTTATCTTAGTATCCTTTATTTCTTGATCAAAGAAGCTTGAATGAGACTATAGAAACCTAAAACTAAGCTGCTTCCAAAGCAACCTGACGGCAATGTATCAAAAACCTATGGTTAATGATTATTAGCAATTTACTGTTGCATGAATACCATTATTACATTTTGATAAGCCTTTTTAAAATTTCAAAACTTGTTTTGACCTAATCATATATTATTCTTTGAGGAACGTATAGATAACCGTTTAATTAACATTGGTTCAAAATAAACTGCCAAGGACAGGAAACAGTGGTCCAAAATTCAAATACACCCCACTGTGTGTAATTCGCTAATAGCGTGTGAGCTGCTTCAAATAGGCAACAGGATAAACTAATACTACCACAGTTGTATTACAAAAACTAGACACGAGCATGGTTTCATTGTTATGAGATTTATTTTTCCAGGGCAACAGAACAAACCAAACCAAAACAAATATATAGTTACTTACAAACTGACTAGACTGTAAACAAAGTACTTGATTGGTTTATACTGTCCAAGCCGATGAATGTGATCCTGAGCCTGCTGTTCCACTGCTGGATTCAACCAAGGATCCATCAAAAAAACCTGAAAATGATGCAGATAAAATTATATCTTGGATTAGAAAATTCACTTGCCTATTTGCTAGGCACATTGCCAAGTTGAGCTGAAAAAGATACAAACTAGAAATTTATTGTCTTCAGTAGAAAAGGATCAAACATACAAAAGCAAAATACAGTACCAGACAAGGAAGGTTCTTACATGAGAAGCTACTGTCAAATTCAGGGCCACACCTCCTGCCTTCAAACTCATTAGGAAAATCTACAAGACAAATAAATGTTAACACCCAGATCATAAATAGATGATCAAAGTCAGAATTTTCAGAGATTAACGACAAGTCTCTGTAAGCACTTCCATATATATTTCCACAGCTCAATATATTACTATTGGATTTCTGGTTCACTGTGTAAAGAACTCTTAAACCAACGTGTTTTGAGTGAACTCGTGCCTCATCATCAGGGTTAGCAATAGAATGTAAGAGAACAGTCTTGATGATCAGTGGTGAGTTCATTATAAATGTGTTGGCTCAAAAATTCTCTACACAGAAAAAACCAGAAATTCAATAGCAACACTAATGCAACATGGTATGACACACAAGCTATAAAACAGTCCAACTTCAACTTAAAAGAGAATAAGGCTCAAAAAAGTGGGTGAGTTTAATTGTGTTAAATTTTAACTATTCTAGCTTCACCATTTGCTTTCAAATTTTGCAATAGCATGGAGATCTGAAGAATAGATACAGGAAGAATATATTTGAAACATACCTTTGATCTAATTGGAACCTTTTTCTCAATTAAGAACAAAACAATATCCAAAGATATGTATACAATCTGGCATATTCTTTAGACAGGTAAAATATCCATCTGTAGAGATATCATTACTCAGAAATATTTCCTTGTATCCAAGTTAGAATGAGTAAAGTAGCATGAAGCTCTTCAAAATGCTCAGTTGTTAATAACTTTCTGTCTTGGGCTTTCCTACAGGTAAAGGGTTTGCACCAAATAGATTCCAGATCCTTCTGTTGGTTAAGAAAATGTCACAACTTTCTCCTCGCTTTACCTTGTTC
This sequence comes from Pseudotsuga menziesii, assembly GCA_001517045.1. Taxonomy (NCBI): domain Eukaryota; kingdom Viridiplantae; phylum Streptophyta; class Pinopsida; order Pinales; family Pinaceae; genus Pseudotsuga; species Pseudotsuga menziesii. The sequence continues at coordinate 22,056 of LPNX010492318.1, forward strand.
CATCGATTGCTTGCCACATCCTTTTGCACTTTCAATTAAAAATTCATCTGAAAAGTCATCTGTTGTAAAATCACCAACATTTCATTATAGCTTCTTATGTTTGAGAAAATATGTCCTATTTTTTTATTGTTGCAGGTAAGGAATTGATTGCGTCGTTAAACTGTTGATCAGTATCAGTAGAGAAACATTGAACTTTGGAAGTATAATTGCAATCCCCTGCTTCACTCCCAAGCAATGGAACCACCTAAAGTTCAAACATAGTTTGAAGTATTAATTTCAAAATATATCCAATCTTGAATTACCCTTATCAAAGAACCATAATAAAAGGAACATAAAAAGCAAATAAAACAAATACCAAAAACTTGGACAACATGATGTTTTGCAAATTTACTTAAGTGGCATTTAAAAGTATACCTGGTCTTTGGTGGAGCTACAGCCATCGTCAACAAATACTTTCAGATTCTTTGGATTTCTTTCCCCTCTTTCATTGCCCTCAAAATTATGGTCCACATCCAATAAATTATTACCTCGACTTCTTTCCACTTTGGCCTCATCATCAATTTTCTGATCTGCATCAAATAAAATATCATCAGATAACACTATTGACTGATGCAAAAAATATTGATTTAATATAAACATAAAAAGAGAGATATTTATGAAAGGACAGTGTGCAACTATTGCTTACATAACAAACAAAATAATCAGCATGACATCCATTCAGTTTCACCTGTGGTTGCAGTAGCAGAAACATTGAGCTTCTTATCATAAACAGTACTCAGCTCCCTTTTGCCACAGAAGCTAGGAAAACTAGTGTAGTTGCTCTGCAGCCTATGATGCCAGGAACAAGTCCTTTGACCTACATTTGAGGCTTCCTCTATGGTTGTACTAGTATTACCTGGATGTTTTAACATGACTACTCCCTTTTGTGCACCACCGCTGCAAGATTCATTGACAGAACTCAATGTCACTGCTCGTTTATTGGAAGAGACCAGTTTTCTAAAGTGCTGCACCCAAGGGCTCCCCAGAACTGTTGGAACAACTGACTGTTGACACTTAACGAAATGGGGTGGCTTCTGCCAACAACCCTTTTGCCAAACTTTGAACTGGAAAAACAAGTATCACTTCACAGATGAGTGTCACAAGCTTCACTTCAAAAATAATTCAAAAAAGTTCAAACAGAAAAGCCCATTGAATCAATTCATTGGTCATCTAAAGCATGCATATTAATAAAAAACCAAATCAAACAGAATTATCATGGAATATAGAATTACCTCATTGAAAGAAGAAGGAAAATTAAGCCTTGATTCAGCACTGTCTGGATCAAGGTTTTCTAGTTCTTTAGGAGCCTGGCCACATAAATCAAGGGCACAATACTCCTTATCGTACATCTTCTTTACAAATGATGCCTCAATTTGAGTTCAAGTATGAACTATGTTTCTCATCAGTCCACTCTGTATCTGGAGAATCCACCATCCTCAGAAACTAAACAAAACAAGTTCTCGTTAACAAAACTAGAATTTCTTCATTTCAGTAAAATGAAACGAAAAAAGATTGTAAAAATATCCGTTGCTAGTAAACTGCATTACAGAAGGTGAGAAAATAACCCTATGAAATACAACTCCTCTTAGCCACAAGAGAGTTAATCATAAAATAAAATAAAAGGCATTTCTTTTTTAACATCCTTCGGGTTATGTTTTTGAAGTAGGTGACTTACTCAAATGCTCAAGATACTAAGAGCACCTTAAACTGATTGCATGTGCAAGAGAATTACCTTTATCCAGACTCATTGGTACTGATTATATCTATTCTCCATCTATTAATGGGCAGAGCTAAAGTATAGACTCAGAAAACAATTTAAAATTTAGGAAGGAATCTACACAGTCCTTAAATGTATCACCATTAAATGATTGTTCATAGTAACGAATCCATAGCCATGATTCCATGAACACTTATTTGCCACAAAGATTGGTAACTTGAGCGTGGTCTTAACCATAATCAATAGAGGTCCATTATAACACTTAAGATTGAAGCCCAAAAAAATCCACCCAGAATTTAGGCATCCATTTAGCTGCAAACATAATATAGATGTTAGCTCCCCAAGGCAACAATGCCCTGGTTCACATATAACCTAGGCCCCTATAGATATTTGGTGTTTACCAGTGATCACACATGCATTTATGCACATACCTGAATATCTCCATCGAACTGACCTCCATAAACCCTAAATTCTACTCAATTAGGCTATACCACTTCAATTCCAATTAGGTGTTTATTAAATCCAACAGCCGACTGATTTTCTTACAAAAAGTACTGTAGCTCTGCTGTAGTATAAACGATTGCCACTACTTTAGTATAAATATGGAAATATTAAACTCTTATGGTCAGTGTTGCGAAACTTGGGATTGACAAAGAAGCAACCGAGGTCATCAACTAGGAAAATTGGGAAAAAAAATGGGAGAAAAACCAGCAAACTTCGCCCAGCATACACTTGGACCTGAAAAACTCTGATAACTTGGCAACCTGAGAAACTTGAAAAAAATTAGAAATATCGTCAGAAATCGGATATTATGAAATATTTTTGCAACACTGCTTGTGGTACGGACAGCAGTCCATTATGCAGGCCAGTTGCAAAAAGAGGACCAAGTTTTTGGCCAGATGAATTTCATACAGTTGAAGAAGTGGAATTTCTGCTGCCAACAAGGAAATCTAAACTGTTGCTCTTATAGGATTATATGGTGATAACTTTTAGAGTTAACAGATGACATACACAGATATGCAGTTCAAATACTAATTCTATTCTTGCCATCAAATTGTGTAGACCTTCAAAACATCATTTCCTCTGAAATATAAGATGACCCTCCAATCATGAGAATTGCATCCTTTAAAAACAAAAACAAAATGACCTTCCAATCATGAAAGTTTTAGCCATCAAAAAACAAAAGCAAAATGACCTTCAATTCATGGTGGCTTTCAAAGACTAATTCTATTCCTTCCATTAAATTGTGCAGACCTTCAAAACATTATTTCCTCCGAAATATGAGATGACCCCCCAATCATGGATGTTTTAGACTTGCCAAACAAAAACAAAATGACCTTCCAGTCATGGGGTTTTTTTTACTTAAAAAGCGAAATGGCCCTCCAATAATGGGGTTTTACACTAAAAAAAAAGGACCTTCCAGTCCTGGTGGTTTTAAAACTTAAAAACACAAAATGGCCCTCTGACCTTGAATACTTTATACAAGAAGAAAAACAAAAACAAAAAATGTACCCAATACAAAGACAAGTTCTCGGAAAATAAAACCCTACCGAATTGCTCGTGGAATCTTGTCCATACGTGTTGGATGAAGCCCCTCCCCCGGCTTCTCTAGAGGATGAAGGTGATGCCAACAGACTCTGGCTCTCGGGGCAATAATCCAGTCCTTCATCCTTACGAAACCACCCGAATCCCCAGAGCATCCATCTTCATCAGAATCTGGATAATATAACGGAGAACTAACAGCAGGAGGACTTTTCTCCCCTGTATGGTCTTCAGAATCAAGGGGACCTTCTTCTGCCGCAGACTCAGACTTAAAATCTCTGTCGCTGCAGTCCGGATAGGCCGAAGCCATAATCAAAACTGGTAAAAATTGGATTCAATCTGTAGGGATGCTATTCATAAACAACACCTATTCAATTTTAATCGATTGAAAATTCCTTGATGCCCAATAAGCACATAATCACGTTTGAACCTGGATCTTATTCTTCACCAAGTGAAAATCATGCCGCATCTAACGAATTTTGCTTAAATGACTAACATAAATGACTAATTCATATTTTAGCTAGTGATTTTTTATGTCTTGACTAAATTAGTCACATATGTTAGTCAGTTTTAACTCTGTCACTTATTATCTAGTCATATTTGTTAACTGGTGACTAAATTAGTCATTAAGTTTAGTTGTTTATAGTTGGGTCAATCAAAATTGCTCATATTTAGTAGTAAATCACTTGAAAACCTTGTGATGACTAGAATTTTTAGTCACATAGTAGCTAATTCATCATTTTGTACTAGTGTTATTTACCTCCGAGGTTCTTGGGCCTTCGGGCTGCTCTGCAACTATTTCCATGGCCGCCATGTTACCCTACTATTTAGAAAAGGAGCTCTGAGTCCTGTTTTGAGTTGTTTTCAGTTTCTCCTTCTTCCTTCTCAGGTTCTCATTGTGCACTGAGATTTTTTACCTTTGCAAGAGTATGTTGAGAGCCGTGAATTAATACTTACGGCCTGTCCTGTGAGTGGCTTCTGGCTCATTCCTCCGTGGCTTGCCTGCAGGGATAGTTTAAAAAGTTGCTTGCTATTGTTACAGCTTTGTCCTCGTCATAGGGTTTCGAGAGTTTTGTTCTCATGCTTTGCATTATGGCGACAGTTCCAGCTTCACTATCTAATTCTTTCTTGGCTGTTGCTCAAACTTCTTCTTGTTGCTGCTAGCAGTGGCTTGTGTATGCGTCTACATCGTCTCTGTCACAGGGATAAATGAAGGTTTATCTCTTTGTCTCGCTGCTGGAAGTACTACTGTTTCTTGGTGGCTACATAACCTTCATTTCTAGGTACGAAAATTGCTTTTAAAAGATTTTAATACTTAAACCTTAACTTGGTTTACAGTATGAAGCATATTTTAATTAATATGTTTTCTCCTCCTTCTAGGTAATGGTTCGCACCTCTCTTGGTAGCTAGAACAATCAAGTAAAGGCTGGCACTCTGACTATGGGTAAGCCCTAGATAACCAATGGCATTCCAAGCTTGTTCAATACTTAAGGGATAGTTTTTTGGTTGGAATTTATGGCCTGGAAGTGACCCTTCGTGGGTTACTGTTCTTCGATCTACTTGTTTAGTTTTTTTTTTGCTAAACCCTTGCTGTTAGAAGGGTACTCCGACTTATGCCGTGATTTGTAAATATTGTTTTTACTTGTTTATGTATACTGTTATGTTAATATATATTACGTCCTGTCAAGCCATACTCTGTTTATTCTTAAGGAATAGAGATTATCTCTTTTGAGCTTGAACTCAGTTAATTTTTATGCTCTTAATTTAATTTTCTATACTAGGGGTTTTACCCTTATTCGACTGTGTAATATAAATCTTTACCGTTTAAAATTTATCTTGCATTAACGGTATTATTATAACTTAATCTGTTATTCCTTCCTATTATAATTATTTATTTACAAGCTCAGATATTCAAGCAAGGGTTTTTCCTATACGTGACCTGTGTATAAAAAAATTTCTTTATTTTATTCTTTAAGTTTTAGCTCCATAATAATTTTTAACTTAATTGTTGTTACAGGTATATAGTGTTATATTTCCAATGTTATCTTTCACCGTCCTTGAAGGACTGTAATAATATGCAATAGTTTTAATGTTCAGAATACTAAGTAATCTAGAACCTTGGATTATTGCTTAACTGATTATTAATTACAATGTGAATGCTATGAGGGTTTCGACCCTACACTTTCTTTTATAATTAACTTTAGTTTAAATTATTTAAATGAATTAGTTCTTTTATAAATAATCTTTATTAAATGTTATTTATCATAGCATTCAGTCTATTTTATTTAAATAAACATATAGATAGGTTTGTTATTGTTCCTTGTTACAATGTTCTACATTGTTGTAGCTAAATTAATATATAAAAATAACTATACTAGAATTACCCTACTTGAAATATGAACTTTTGTAGATATAGTTAGATAATATGAACAATAAAATAAACCATGTAAAACAACATTTATTCTTTCTTCACAGAAATAAACGAGTGCTTTATCTAAGTTGATTCTTTTACCTCTGTTACAGGTTACTAGTATAATTTTACAGAATAAAGTTTTGTATAAGAATTGTTGATGTAATTGTAACTTCGGAATGTATTCACTTGTATTTCTTATCTATTGTAACCCGATGTTCATTTCGGGATGTATTGTAATGTATTTGAGTCATGTCATACCCTGATTTTTATTCCGGGAAGTTTCTATAATGAGAAATTCATGTCAAGTCATTGTGGGTAACCCTCCTATTTGTCAAGGGTTAAAGTCCCCACAATTGTGTGGCCCTTGGGTTATTAGACTATCCTAGTGAATTCGACCCTAGGTGAGTCATTGTAAGTCGGGGCAATAGTCCCCACCATTGTGTTACCCTCCTATTGGTAGGAGGAGGCAAAGTCCCCACAAGTGGTGGGGCACTAGGGTTATTAGACACTCCTAGAGATGTCGGCTCTAGTAAGTAATTGTTAAGTGAGGCCAACATGTTGGAGTGCACCTCAAGTGAACAAAATAATATAAATAGAGAGTGAGCCTCTCTATTTATCTCACTTGCAACACTCACACTCACTCATTGGGGCGCATGAGTGAGAGAGGAGAAGCTCTCTCAGTGTGAGAGAGAGAGACTGCTGTTGTTAGGAGATCATCTTACTGTTTTCTGGTTTTACTGTTTTGGTGTTGATTCTATCTCTGAGGAAGTTGCAGGGTTTTCTCCTTTATGGTTTGCTCGAGGAAAAATCTTTGTGTCTCTTGTCTCTTGTAATGTGCTTATGTTTTATTGTTGTGCTTGTTATTCTCTCAATTAAAAGATCCTAAGATCATAATGCTAGCTTGAATGATGAAACTCTAACATGGTATCAGAGCTAACCTGAGAAGAAGACATTGTGCAGCTATGGAAGCTATGCCTTCTTACTTTTTGGGTCTCTCTCCACAATCCATCAGCAAAAGTATGCTAGGATGACTCTCCATTGAAGGGTGCACCTTTTTGTCGAAGCGGAATTCGATTCCGAGCATTTTCAGTTTTCGATGCGGAAATTAGGGATTTCCATAGAAGAGGAATTTTTTGAGTGATCCCAACATAGGATTTTTCTCCTCATCAAAACCGAATTTTAGAGACATGTATCAAGAAATTTGGTTGGGTGAAACTCCAGGAAATTCAAACCCTAGTTTGACCCCAAGCTAGAAAAACCCTAAATACTATAACTGCTACATTTTGGTACATTCACTATATCCCTAGATTGGAGAAGTCTCAGGAGCGAAAAATTGTAGGGGCCGAAGCTAAAATCCTGATGAACACTGTTTCCAAAATTCAACCTCTGATTCGCTATATTCTGGGAGATATGATCCCTCCAAGTTAGGGTTCCAACCTCTTCCATAATTCATCCCTAAACAGGAAACCTGGGGAGAATTGCAATATATTGGGATACAGAGGTCTAAATGGAATTCTTGAAGCTATTCAAGAAAGGGCACGTGCTGTAATTTTTGTGATCTAAATTTTAGAATTAGAATATGAACCCGTGACACGTGGCAATTCATACAACTTCGCTATTCTGAACAGTCCTGTAAAATGTCACCTTGGGAAAAGAATCATAAATCCCAAATTGTGAAACCAATTCTGATGAAACCTATGGTGTTGGATGAGGGACTTTAGAGGTTACCTCAGTACAAAATTTTTAGACATAGAGGAGCAGCAATTTCGGAGATATCACAGAAACAGTAATAGGAATTTCTGCAGAAGAAATTGGAAAATTAGGGCTTCCTGTTTCGGGAGCTTCCCTCCACTGTTTTTAGAAAAGGAGTACATTGGACAGCTCCATTTGAAGATATCTATATGTATATCTAATAAGATCTGAAAGATTCTAAGTTTTGAAAATTAGGGTTTCTGTGACAAACCCTAGATTAGCCAGCTCCGGAACCAGGACAGACACCTCAAATCGGTAAGATCTAATCCTTTTCTATTTCCATTTGAGGTTTTCATTTCAAATTGATCTATCACATCAGCTTGATGATAATATTCATGAAGTTTCCAAGCCTGGAAGTATATGATCTCTCTGAAGAAAATGGATTGGACACCTACATGAGTATAGAGGTTCCAGTTCCAGAGGGAGATGAGGCTCAAAGCCTTACTCAAGAAGAAATTGGTCAAGGCCAAGAAGATCATTGCTGATTCAGTGACAAATCAACTTGTACTACAAGAAACCAATGAGGTTTGATTCCTTGACCAAGCTATTTGAAGGGAAGAACATAGATCGGAATATGACCTTAAGAAACCAATTGAAGGAAGTGAAGATCCAGAATGCAGAGACCATGTAGTCATAAGGGTCTCTCAAATCAAAGAACAACTTGAAGCGGTAAAAGAAGAAGTGAAGAATTCATAAATGGTGATGGCCACCTTTAATGGCCTCCCAGGATCATGGGATTCATTTGAGGATTGTGTGCCAAAAGGAAGTGATTACCTTCAGCAGACTCTGGGAAGAATAAGAAGATCGAATAATAAGAAGAGAAGAAAAGATGGGAGCAATTGAAGAACAAGCTCTCACCATCGAAATAAGATCCCTCAAGCAATGAGGAATATGAAAGACTCGATTCTTAAAGAACCTCTTATCCATATTGAAAGATTGGATAAGAAACGATGCTATTATGAATGAAGAAGACGATGAAGCTAAAGGCTCAAGAAGGAGTCTACCCACGAAACAAATAAAGATAAGTATTCAATTGTCATTTCATGATATTGTTTTGTTATGCATTTGTATATATTCAGTTGATGTATTATGCATGATAGGATGCTTGCATTAATGACAGTATACTACTAATATGCATGTGATGGGTAAGTAGCTCATGGTGCTATACAACTTTCCATTGCTACTTATCTAGAATGAAACCTCTTTGCTGACATATTGGATTAGTGCATAATATCAATGTTGTCCTGGTAGAGATGGAAGGCATCTAGAAAGTTTCCGTGAGATATGGATGGATGTTGTATTGGCTAAAATAGTTGCATAATTATATAGTTATGCATAAGAATTTGTCATTATGAATATATCTTATGAAATATTTCTAACCATACAACTGCATTTGACTTGTAGGAAAGATCGTATACATAATCACCTACAAGCAAAGAAGAATGAAGACTTGTTTCGAAGAACAAGTGATGACAGTTCAAAGATAGAATAATATGATGAATGCAGCGATATCATTGATGCAGAATCTTCCAGCTATGAAGAAGTAACCAAGAATACCAGTTCAAGAAGAATTATTTCTAGGATGCAGTATCAAGACCTGAAGAGAAGTTCGTAGTTCCATCATGTAGTAGATAGAAACATCATGGGATACAAAGCAATATTCGTAGCACAAGGCTTCTCATGAAAAGAAGGCGTAGACTACGAAGAGACATTTGCAGCCACTAGAAGTGAAGTCACATAACATGCATAATCATGTGTGCAAATGAAAGAAGGCCTTGTATGAGTTCAGAAGACACCCATGGGATAACACATACATGATGAGCTTGATGAATATCTTAACCCTTGCTACAAGGTTGATAAAGGATGACAAGCTCATAAATAGATGTGAGAAGAACTTTTGAAAAATTTCAAGATAGAGGATCTTGGTATCCAATGATCCTAGATGGATACATAGAATATTAGTAGCATAGGAAGCTACTTGTCACTCCGGTACAGAATGTTTCAGTGCATAGAGTACGAAAGACAGAGGGAGTATGATGCTCCGCTTCAGAGGGAGTGACTGCAGAAGATCCCGAGGTTCGACATGGTATGACAGGATGGATATATTACTGATGACTCTAGGATTTACTGAGAGTAAAGAGGATTCCAACCTTTTCTTCAAGGTTGAAGGCGGAAGACCAGTGATGCTCCTGTTATGTGTTGATGCACTATTTTCTAGGTATGGAGGTGTGGCAGAGTGTGGGTGGAATATTCCTTGGACAAGGGAAGTATGCAGTAGAGATCCTAAATAGCTTCAAAATGATGGAGTGCATGACCATACCTATGGCATTGAACCTGAAGATGTTAAGTGATGCTTCATCAGATACGGTTGATGCTATGATGTATCGTCAGATGATTGGGTACTTGATGTACCTAACAAACACAAGACCAGATAGTTGCTTTGCTGTGAACAGCTTGAGGCAGTTCCTGACAGATCTGAGACATGTTCACTTGATTGCTGCAAAGCATATTCTAAGGTTCCTGAGGGGTACAATTGATTATGGGCTCAAGTATGATGCGAATCAAAAGATTAACCTGGAAGATTATGTTGATTCATATTTAGCAGGCAGTTCCATCAACAGAAAGAGTACTTTAGGATGTTGCTTCAGTATGGGATCAGGTGTGATCTCTTGGTTTAGCAGGAAGCAATCCTGTGTGGCACTGAGTACAACTGAAGCAGAGAATGTCGCAACTTGTTCAGCTAGTTGTGAGGCAGTATGGATGTGAAAGCTACTGTCTGATATATTTGATCTCTAGTTGGATGCTACTTGTATACATTGTGACTACCAGAGTTGCATGAAGTTGTCAGAGAATCCAGTGTTCCATGACAAGTCAAAGCATATCGAGATCAAGTATCACTATATCAGGGATATGGTGCAGAGGGGAGTAGTAAAGCTCCAATATGTTGCGACGGAGGAACAGATAGCTGATGTATTGATGAAGCCATTGGCTATGATGAAGTTCAAGTACTTCAGGGAGAAGCTTGGTGTTCTCCAAATCGAGGTTTCCTCCAAGAGAAAGTGATGAGACCCATAGCCATTCTTACATGGTGAGAGGATTGGTTCCTTCCATGGTCATATATAAGGACTGAGCCATTCTGTCATGGTGAGAGGATTGCTCCCTTCCATGTCAAATATGAGTGCTAGCCATTCTGTCGAGTAGGACAGATGTAAGGGAAACTTCCATTTAGGAGAATGGAGGCACCTAGTTAGTTACCAGGAAAATTCAATCTAGGACTGAGAAGCCATTCTGATGTGATAGAGGGATGTGTTCCCACTTGATCAGATGTAAGGGATGAACCCTTATGTCATGGCTAAAGGATTAAGTACCTCCCATGTCAGATGTGAGTGTTGGCCATTCCTACGAGCAGGTCGGTTGTAAGAGAAACTGTCATTCTCTAGGAGAATGGAGGCACCTGGTTAGTTACCAGGTAGCTTAGTCGAGGACTGGGGGCCATTTTGATATGATTGTTGGGATGTGTTCCATCTTGATCAGATATGAGTGCATTGCCCTTTCATCAGTAATGGGATGTGTTCCCTCACTGGGTGGATGTAAGTGCAGAGCCCTTCCATTAGTAATGGGATGTGTTCCCTCACTGGGTGGATGTAATTGTAGAGCCCTTCCATCAGTAATGGGATGTGTTCCTTTATGTAAGTGTAGATCCCTTCCATCAGTAATGGGATTTGTTCCCTCACTGGGTGGATGTAAGTGCAGAGCCCTTCCATCAGTAATGGGATGTGTTCCCTCACTGGGTGGATATAAGTGCTGGGCCTTTCTGATATGATTATAGGATTGGTTCCTACATGATCAGATGTGAGTGCTGGGCGTGCCTTTCTGATGAGTAGGTCAGATGTAAGTGTTGGGCGAAGACCTACATGATGGCTAGGCCTACAACCAGCATGAAAAAGGGCTGGCTCTGTAGAACTTCCTGTGACGAGAAGAATCATGAGATAGCACATGTGGTATTGATCCAAACCAAGTGAGGATCTAGATATAGAGATGATGCTCTAGAAATGATCCAGATCAATTGATGATCCAGATCCAGAGATGATGCTCCAGAGATGATCCAGATCGAGTGATGATCCAGATCCAGCAGTGATGATCCAGATCCAATGATGATGTCTAGTGATGATCCAGATCCAGTGATGATCCAGATCCAGTGATGATCCAGATCCAGTGATGATCCAGATCCAGTGATGATGATCCAGATTGAGTGATGATCTAGATTCAGTGATGATGATCTAGATCAAGCAATGATCTAGATCCAAATGAAGATGACTTACAAATGAAGATGAATTGAATATGAAGATGACTTTGAAGATTACGGAGACCTGATGATGACCTAGATAATACAGAGAAGAAGACTTGTGTTGATAAATTGTGTCGAGAGAATACCTTCCTAGTTAAGAGGGAGTGTTGATGTAATTGTAACTTCAGAATGCATTCACTTGTATTTCTTACCTATTGTAACCCGATGTTCATTCTGGGATGTATTGTAATGTATTTGAGTCATGTCATACCTCGATGTTTATTCCAGGAAGTTTCTATAATGAGAAATTCATGTCAAGTCATTGTGGGTAACCCTCCTATTGGTTAAGGGTTAAAGTCCCCATAGTTGTGGGGCCTTTGGGTTATTATACTATCCTAGTGAAGTAGACCCTAGGTGAGTCATTGTAAGTCGAGGAAATAGTCCCCACCATTGTGTTACCCTCCTATTGGTAAGAGGAGGCAAAGTCCCCACAAGTGGTGGGGCACTAGGGTTATTAGACACTCCTAGAGATGTCGGCTCTAGTAAGTCATTGTTAAGTGAGGCCAACATGTTGGAGTGCACTTCAAGTGAACTAAAGAATATAAATAGAGAGTGAGCCTCTCTATTTATCTCACTCACAACACTCACACTCACTCATTGGGGCGCATGAGTGAGAGAGGAGAAGCTCTCTCAGTGTGAGAGAGAGAGACTGATGTTGTTAGGAGATCATCTTACTGTTTTCTGGTTTTACTGTTTTGGTGTTGATTCTATCTCTGAGGAAGTTGTGGGGTTTTCTCCTTTATGGTTTCCCTGAGGAAAAATATTTGTGTCTCTTGTCTCTTGTGATGTGCTTATGTTTTATTGCCGTGCTTGTTATTCTCTCAGTTAAAAGATCCTAAGATCATAATGCTAGATTGAATGATGAAACTCTAACAAGAATAATAACCTATTTATTGTAACAACTTGTTTAAGAAATAAACCTACTATATGTAAAGTATTATGATTATTTCTTTGCTAGCATTCTTATTATAACAGTCTGGTTTAAACAATAAACTTAACTAGACAAGTTAATATTCTTTCCTGAAAACAACTATATGCAGAAATAAATTATTCCATTATTCTGAAATACATAATAACTCTATTCAATCCATATTTCTATCATATCCTTCATCTATTTTAAAATATACTTCCTATGCTAGAGTACGGTCTGGTCCATTCCAGACGTGGAAAAACACAAGTTAGGATTATTTTTCATTAATTAGAGATTCAATATTTCAAATAACTAAAGGGTTACAATCTCTATCAGTTCACTACAAAACATTTTATCATTCATTAATCATTTATTCTCAGATATAAACTTTTAGCATAGTAAAATAAAATACTGTAGAACCTATTTAATCTAGACAACAACAGCGTTGGGAGGCCGCTCCTCCCTACCAACTTTTGGAGAGCACTCAAACAGTGTCTTCTCAGGATCCTTGAGCGTGTTCCTGGTCTCCTTGGCTGAGAACTGGTGGAGCAAGCAACCAAATACTAGTCCAATGAATCATTAATCACTCTACACTCAACAGTAAGATCCTTCAACTGAAAAGATGCACTAGATCACTTTTTACAGTTTTCCCCTCCAACACCTTCCACAAATTCCCTTCCCAATGAAATCCTTTGAAGTATATCCACCTGAATGATTCTCTCCTTGGAAATGAGTAGCCTCAGCTCTCTTCAATGGGCATTTTTATTAAGATTGCCTAGGTATTTTTGGGTTAGTTGTCATTAATTGAGCCACCTGCTTTGATCCCACTTTCTTGGGGGATCATGACCCCAAATGTAGGGAGGTTGCCACCTGCAACATTGGAAGTGTTTGAGGATGCTGCCATTTGTCTATTTGCTCTCCACCCAGTCTCCTCCACCAAATTGACCAGTAAACACTATTTTAACAGCTTTCCCAAGCTGTTGTCTCCACTTTTATTTATTTATAATTAAAATATTTAGAATTACATTCAACATCCTTGAATCTGCTGAGTCATCAATTACAACTTAGCATAAAATTTAACATATTGTCTTGAAATAAAATCAAATATGATAATATTTTTTTTTGCAAAATTGGGGCATGTAACATACACACCCCCTTAGAATATAACATCGTACTCATTGTTATTTATTCTTCATCCTCAAAATTCCCTTGGAACAAAATTGGATATGCATCTCGCATCTTACTTTTGAATTCCTAGATGGCCTCCTATGGACTAAGGTGCTTCCATTGCACCTTCACCTGTCCAATGGTACAGTTCCAAAGTGTGATCTCCCTCTGCCCGAGGATACAGTCCGGTTCCACAAGAAAATATTCTTCTGGTTCCACCTGTACATCATTCTAATTAACAACATGAGTAGCATCATGAACATATTTCCTTAGTACGGAAATGTGAAAAAACATTATGTACTCTTAAATTGGGTGCTAATGCTAATTGATAAGCTACTTGTCCAATCCTAGACAGAATTTCAAATGGACCACAGTAATGAGGTGCTAATTTTGCACAACTCCCTAGTCTCAGAGAGCTCTTTTTGGGCCTTACCTTGATGAACACATGTTCACCTACCTAAAACTCCTTTGGAGTTATTTTTAAGTCTGCTTGACTTTTATGCCGATCCTGTGCCACTTTCAAATTTCCCTGCACTTGTTTTACAATTTCTTCCATTTCTTTTAACAGTTCCGGACCTAATACCAATCTATCCACTAGATTACTCCAAGAGATAGGAGTATTACATTTCCGTCCATATAAAATTTCAAAAGGACCAAATCTGGCTAATGTCTGATAATTATTATTATAAGCAAATTCTACGAGATGTAAATAATCCTCCTATTTACTGGGCTGATCTTTCACATACATTCTTAATAGATCTTCTAATACTTGGTTTACTCTTTCAGATTGTCCATCTGTTTGAGAATGAAATGAAGTACTTAAATTTAATGTAGTGTTTAACCCTTTAAACAAAGACTTCCAAAAGTTTCCTATAAATTTAGGATCTCTATCTAAGATTATGACTTTTGATACTCCATGCAATCAAAAAATCTGTTTTAGAAAAATATCAGCTATGTTTGTAGCTTTATAATTAGTTTTTACAGGTATAAAATGAGCTGCTTTGATTAAATTATCAACTACTACCATGATAGAATCATTTTGATTTTGATTTTTAGGCAGCCTAGTAATAAAATCTAAACTAATTATCCCCCATTTCCAGCTAGGAATGGGTAATGGTTGAAGCAAACCAATTGGGTGTTAATGTTCAGTTTTTACCCGTTGACATTCAAAACACCTAGCAATATATTCTGCTACTTCAGTTTTCATATTTGGCCAAAAATACTCTTTTCTTAACATAGTTATAGTCTTTTGATAACCTGGATGACCTGAGTATGGAGTTTTATGAATTTCATCCAGAATTAACAGCTTAACTTTAGGTATGTTAGGTACATACATTCTATCTTTATACAGTAAAAAAAAATTTCATTTAAACTGTAACCTTTACTTAAGTTTTCTATTGGATTTTCTTTAGTTTTAGCTTGCAAACTCTGGTAAATTTCATCTTGTTCTATTCCTTCTTTAAGCTGTTCATCCAAATCTGTAGCATAGGTGTTGATAGCTGCTGCAAAATTTAGCCTTGCATTCCTACTTAATGCATCAACAACTTTATTTTCTTTACCTTTTATATTCTGAATATCAAAATCATATTCACTTAAGAAAGCTAACCACCTAGCTTGTATGGCATTTATATTAGGCTAATCTAATAGATACTTCAATACTTTATTATCAGTCATTAAAATAAATTTTTTGCCAATTAGGAGATGTCGCCACATCTTTAAGGCGTGTATTACAGCTGTTAATTCCAGATCATATCTTGCATAATTCTTTTCATGAACTTTTAATTTTGTTGACTCATAGGAAATAGTATGCCCTTATTGAGTCAAAACATCGCCTAAGCCATCATTAGAGGCATCAGTGCACACTACAAATTCTTTATTAGGATTAGCTATTGTTAAAATAGGTGCACTGGTTAATAAAGTTTTTAACTTTTTAAAACTTTCTTCACATTTCTGATTCTAGTCAAACTTCTTACCCTTCTTCTATAAGGAAGTTATCGGATTTGCTATCCTCGAAAAACCTTCACTGAACCTCCTGTAGTAACCGGTAATGCCCATGAAAGATCGAACATCCATCACATCCTTAGGAACCGGCCAATCTTCTATTTCCCTTACCTTTTCAGGAACTATGGAAATTCCTTCCTTGGTCACCACATGACCTAAATACTGAATCTTATCCTTGAACAAATCACATTTACTAAACTTTGTGAAGAGTTGATGATCTCGCAACTCTTGCAAAACAATTTTTAGATGTTCTTTATGTTCTTCTTCAGTTTTTGAATAGATTAGAATGTCGTCGATAAATACGACCACAAACTTATCTAAATACTTATGCATAATGTTTTTCATTAAACACATGAAAACAACTAGGGCATTGGTAATCCTGAATGGCATTATAACAAATTCATAATGACCATATCTAGTTCTGAAAGCTTTCTTAAAGATGTCTTCATCTTTAATCCTTACTTGATGATATCCAAATCTTAAATCTATTTTCAAAAACACCGTGGCTTCACATAGTTGATAAAAAATATCATCTATGTGGGGCAATGGATATCTATTTGTGATGGACATCTTATTTAATTGGCGGTAATCTATGCAAAGTCACATGGTTTTGTCCTTCTTCTTAATGAAGATGACAGGTGTCCCCTAGGGAGACACACTTGGTCGAATATACTTTTTATCAATAAATTATTTTAGTTGAGATTTTAATTCATTAAGTTCGAGTATTTTCATTCGATAAGGGGCCTTTTAGCTGGGTACTGCACTCGGTACAAGCTCAATGGTGAAATCCAATTCCCTTTTCGGAGGTAATCCTGGAATTTCTTCCAGGAATACATCAACATATTCTCTTAAGACTGGTATGTCTTCCACTATTGACTGATCTGTTTTAATTAGACTTTCCTCATCAGTTATTGTTACTGCATAAGCTTTACATCCCTTTCTAACAGCTCTCTTAAGCTCTAGGGCAGAAATCTACCTTATGGCGGTTTTTCCAGGGATTCCTTTAATACTTACTGGTTTTTCATCATTGTTTAAACATGTGAAAGTTTTATCATAACAGTTTAGAATTACTCTATGTTGTTCTAACCAGTCCATACCAATCAGTAAATCATAAGAATCAAGAGACAAAACATTAAGTTTGACAACAGTTTTAAAATGATCCATAACTATTGCACATTCTTTTACAAAACAAGTTACCTTTCTTTTAGCACCAGTGGCTAACTGAACTAACCAAGAACTCTCAAATTTTTCAACAAATAACTTACATTTTTCTACTATTTGAGGTGCAATATAACTGATACTAGCTCCTAGATCAATCAAAATAGTTACAGGGGTATGATTTATCATACCTTCTACTTCCACCGTGGAAGTTTGATATTCAGCTTGTCGATTCTCCAAGGCTGCGTTGATTCTGGGCATGGTCCTCGCTAGTTCCCCAATAGTCATTTCCTCCTATATGGTATGAATGTTGCTAACAATATTCTTGTGATTTGAATAGACTGAAGCATAGTGTGGGCCATTACACTCCCAGCACTTGATAGGCTCTTTGCGCTCAAAGTTCTTGGTAAAATTTCCATGATTATTTGTGAATTCCTTACCTTTAGAATTATTCTGGTTGTTGGGTGTATTGTTCTTATTTCTTTGGAAGTTCTTGTTATTAGGATAATTTCTAGCCTTATTGTTCTTAGAATTTCTATTAGGCACAAAATCCTTCTTCTTTTGTTCAAACCAATTATTATTTTTCTTAGCCTTCCAGTTGGCCAAGCTTTCTTTCTTCCAATTCTGCTCAAAACAGAACTTAGCTTTTCTCATAGCTTCTTCCAAGGTCTTTGGGTTATCATATTCAATCCTATCCTTAATATGATAAGGTAAACAACTGAGGAGTCACTGTACCTTTGATTTCTCATCTACACAGTATGGTACATACCTAAGTAGACTTAAGAACTTGTTATTCAGATCTTTCATTGTCATTGATCCTAACTTCAACTCATAAAATTCCTTTGCTCTTTCCTCATAATATTGCTCAGACATAAATTTCTTTTTGAAATACCTCTTAAAGGTACTCCAGTTTACATTTTTCTCTTTTATTCCCTTAACTCTTTTCAAGTCCTGCCACCAAATGTCAGCCTTTCCTGAGAGGTTATAAGTAGCCATTATAGCCTTTAATTGGTTATAATAGTTATATATTTGAAAGTACTTCTTCATCCCAGATAACCAGGATTCAGCTTCATCCCCCTTCTCAGTATCTCCATTAAAGGTTGGTGGTTTTATCTTTTTGAATTCCCCAGAAATCTCCTCATAAGGTTTGTATTTCCTCTTCTTAGTGTATTGATTATCATCACTACTGTCACTGGTAGAATGGTAATTCCGTTGTTCACCAAACACCTCAGAAGATGAACTACTTTTAGTTTTAGTATGTTTCATCTTTTTAGATTTACGTTGATGACTTGTATCTTCTGATTCTGTTCTTCTACCCCTACCCTTAGTTTGAAAATTTTCAGTTAGGATCTGGTTCAGCTCTTCTTGAGCCCTCAGAATCCTTTCATCTTCTCGCTTTACAGACTCCATTTCAGTTTTTAGGTATTTTACAGTTTGTAACAATTCTGAGGAATTGGTAGTTAAATCCTCTGGTATAGGATCTCTTAGTATATTTCTTGTTTCAGTAACTGGAGATTCCTCCTTTGCATACTCTTTCATCCTTTCCATACTTGTCTGTTAAAATTCAAAAAACAATTCTCTATTGAATAACATTTAAAAGAAAAATACGTCAGCATAATAATTCAATTTATTGTTTCCTAAAATCTAGTTGGGCTTCATCAAGGCCTAGTGTTTGAACCTTGTGCTCTAATACCACATATCAAAACCCCCAGATTTTCACAAAAATTTAAAATTAAAAAAAAAATCATTAAATGCTGAGACTGCGGTTTACTAATAGCTAACAGTTATCTATAAAAGACACAATTACCAGATTAGTTTATACTTAATATAGATTAAGTTAACTCAGCATTCTACTTTTTGATACAAGGTTAGGTTTAATTTGTGCAATATTTCTTCTTTCAGTTTGGTGATGAGTTTTTTCTTTGCGACAAGTAGGTGGAACTGTATTTGGATTCTGGGGCTTACTTAGCATTTAAGCTAATGCAGAAAGCTTACTTGTTCTTACAGGTTCTACAGGTATAAATGATCAAGCAACATCTTTAATTTCATAAAGCTTCCAGCAATATTTCTATTTGCAAAATAAATAGCTTAGTAAATAAGTTGTTATATATCAAGCTACTTCTATGAGGTAAAACAAGTAGTTTTGTTTCCTTCAATTATTCCTATCAACGAAATACATGTAAATGAGTTTCTTTCTTAAATGTAAGCAGCAGCAGTAAAATAATTTCCTTGGTTCACAACTTGTGATCTTTGTTGTAAGTTATTTCTACTTTAGAGTGTATAACCTATAATGCTATAATGATTGTTCTATTAGTATTATACATTATCAACTTATAGTATTAGTATAACCATCTACTTGGTGTTTATCTTCTGAAGTGAAGATTACTATTTTTAAAGTTCTAATCATTATAGTGAAGCATGTAGTTCTAAGGACTTAGATTCTAGTGGGATTATTATTCAGTTTTCATATGTTTCTATAATACTTCTCTTGAATTGAGCTACTATCCACAATAGCTTACTTGAGGCCAAAGCTTTCAAGTAAGATTGATTTACTACTTCATTCAAGCACTAGATAGTTCTAAAATTATGTTACTAATCAAAAGCATGGTGAAAATAATAGTACATGCCATGTTTGAGTAAAATAGCCAAAAGCTATTAAATTTCGTTGATCTGAGCTATGTAAAGAATTTATAAAAGTGTTTCCATATAACACATAGCCAACATCCTAGTTTTTGCCACCCACTGAATTTATGGTTTTCTATGATACTCATCAATACACATAAACTATTTTGTTTATAAGATATCCACGTTTACCAGTCATTCTGGTTATAAACAAGTAAAATTTATAAAGTTCATGATTCTATTAAAACTATGTTGTGTAAATTTATAAAGTCACAACATAAATGTTGGTAGCAACAAGATTAGCCATGCATAGACTATTAGGAATACTTTATAATGAATATCATAGTTTTGCTAGGTGATTAAATAGCCTTTTACTTGGTATCTCCCAAAGTATCTTATGATTTCTCCATAAACAAAGTAATGATAAGAACATGGATTACGAATATTCATATATGTAATATTGATTCTATGATAAAATGGATATATGGTTAACAATGATCTAAAGCTTTCATGCACTACTACATTTCGACCAAAAATCCGACGGCCGTCATGTCGGATTTTCGACACTTTCCTGTCGCATGTACGACACTTTGATTTTTTTTTAAGCGTCGGAAACTTGTCGTCGGTTAGCTGACACATAGATAACCGTCGGTTAAGCGACACCTATGAAACCATCGCTTAAATGTATAGCGTCGCTTAAGTGACAGAATATTTTCGACGGCAGTAATTTTTTTTTAGAAAATAGCCTTCATAACCGTCACTTAAGCGACGAATATCAACTAAAAGCGTCGGATAAGCGACGTATGTATCCGTTGTAAAAGCAACACCTATCAACTAAGCGTCGGATAAGCGACATATGTTTCCGTCGTAAAAGCGACACCTATCAACTAAAAGCGTCGGATAAGCGACAGTTACAAGCGTCGCTTAACCGACGGATATCAACTAAAAGCGTTGGATAAGTGACAGTTATAAGCGTCGCTTAACCGACGCCTGTGTGTGTTTTTAAAAAATAAAATAAAATCAACATCAACAAATTCATTACCAGGTTCACTCCATATATGATCAATGAGTTGCTCCTTTCATGGACGAAGGGATAGTAAGAGAATTTTTATATGAATTAAGTCCACATTGTTCAGGTTTGGTTCTTATTGAGAATCAAATCCACTACCCTAATTAGGTTGCAGGGCTCTTGTCCGCACATAACCCACTTGTTGTGACAATAATCAATAGCGTCTCTAAACATTTGAGACTATCTCACCGAACAATACCCATTGAATTTACCATTCTTCGGTCAGAATTGAGGTTCTTTTCAGTACTATGCATAAGAATTAGCACAAGGTTAGCAACTGCGATAAATTATCCTATTTCATAACAGCATTCAATCTGAATCCATCTAGTCCTGCCTGTGCATATTGGGTAAGTTAGCTACAAAATTTAGAAGGGAAAGCTCTCGCAGTGTTATGTCAAGAATTCAACCATGTTAAATGAACTTCCAGATGCCTCATATGAAATCCTCTGGGAGATATTCTCAGTAATAAAAAATCATTTAATTTGCCCTCAGTAAGACCCAGCCAAGAAATTAAGACAATGTTAGGAGATAGAAAAAGTGGTAACACTTCTGAGGTTGACAGTTCTGAAACTGATGTTTAATAACAGTGTAATTTAGAACAACTAAATCCTCTGGACTAAGAAAAAGCAGCGCCTTCAATAGTGACACTATACTAAAGGTACTGGAATGTATCACAAATAAAAGCAAGTTGCATATGTAATTGAATGACGAGACAGAAAATTTTGTTGGCATATTGTTCTGAACTTCAACTTATTTTCAAAGTTTAAGATCAAATAAACAAACTTGGCTGAAAGGCATACGCAGAATGGGCATCCTTTAACAATAAGGGCATTCTCGATTGAAAGTATAGTAAATGGAATCAATACACAATTGATGAATGTCCTTGAGGAATGTAATAACAACCATTATCAAAGGACCATAAACATATTATGTATTAAATTACCAATGGATTGCAAAGGCCGTAAGAGGGAAGAGATGAAAATAGGAAAGAAGTTCCCAGATGTGAATCCTTGCATGCTCTGATAAAAGGTCAGACAAGAAAGTTCTTAAGATTTCAAAAAAAATGTACTAGTGTATACCTTTGTTCTTTTGAGCAGAGGGCAGCAATATCATCTATCCCTCGACTTGTGAGAATTCTGCACAATCACGGGGAAATGAATGTTGGATTAAGGCTGTTCAAAACTATCATACTGTCCCCAACCAATAGCCATACATCTTAACAAAAGTTGGGTAATTTTCTTCACATTCATATACTTTGGATTGTGTGCAGGTCTAGTCACAAAGATGGAGCGATCTTCACTAGTGAAGGTCTGGGGCTTCAAATCCCCTTTTTTCACAAGGTTAAGCTTCACAGGGCTTCTATGGACTTGTAAACATTTGACCTTGATATTGTTGCACTTGACGCTGAACCTGGATTCTCAGTAATAAAAAATCATTTAATTTGCCCTCAGTAAGACCCAGCCAAGAAATTAAGACAATGTTAGGAGATAGAACAAGCGGTAACACTTCTGAGGTTGACAGTTCTGAAACTGATGTTTAATAACAGTGTAATTTAGAACAACTAAATCCTCTGGACCAAGAAAAAGCAGTGAAAAAACAAACTGCCACCCTGGGCAGTGAAAAACCACCCTAAATATGTTCCTTTTATGGCTGATATGAAAGGCTGGAAACAAGTCTGAAACAACCTCTGATGCTACCACAATTTCTTCAGGATCATTGTTTATTGTTTACCAAACTCAAATTTGCAATATTGTTACTATTTAGATGCACAGGACGAAGGCCGAGTCTTATTGGCACTTAGTCTCGGCGAGCTGCATTTTGACTGTAGGGCTCATTCCTTTAAGAAATTACTGTGATACTACTTCACAAACTGCCAGATTTTAAGTATGCCCCTGCAGTTATCCAAGGAACAGCACCTCTCTTACAAACTCCAGTCTCTTCTCATCCAGAATCATCAAGAATGTGATAAAAACCACAAATGCATGCCCATGCAAAACTTGGGGTAACAGAAGGGAAAGCATAATTTTAATTTTTTTTCTAAACTATGTAAATATAAACCTAAATCGTTACATTGACTGCTTAAATAGAAAAACATATTTTCATGAGAATTATATTTGACAGACATGGGTGATAACATCGAGAAATATAGTTTATCAAACGCATAATCATATGGTAATCCTTGGCTACAGGCAGTAGCATTTGCAAAAATATACTAAAGCAAATCTTATCATACAAACTGTTGAGAAAAAATTCACCCAGACACACAATGAAGACTGTCATCAGATGGACAAATGCGACTTGATTTCCAGCTACATAGTACAAACCCAATTCATTTGATCTTCAGGCAGAGTCTGGCTCTCCACAGTCCAATTCACATGGCATGCTCAAAAATTTTATTAAACTCAGACACATTCATATTGAACATTAACAAGAAACTGATAGCTTCTGTTGTTACCTTAGAATGCTTTGCAGAAATACCCGAAGGTGACTGGATAACTTGGGGAAATGTGCCAATGTCACCTCACACAAATCCCTCTCGCTCTGGGTTAGTGATTTGCTAATCTCAAGGGGGAATCCATAGATGATTTAAGGCTTCATTGATGAACTTTTGGAGGTGTGTATGACCCCAAATATGCAATCGAACTGCTATTCTGCGCTGTAAAACTTAGAAACCTGCAACTAAACTGTTAGAGCAGCATGCCTGAATATTGAATTTATGATTATAGATGATAAATTAATTTAAAAGAAATTCATACAGTTGCTAGTCTCTCCTTGTTTCTGCATTAAAAGTTGCAGAACAAGAACCTCAAGTTGCCTAAAATGCAAGGACTCATCTTTCCAAAATAAAAGTAAAAAATCGTGACAGTCCATGGAAGATTAAAAAATTTCAGTAATTGTGACAGTTTGTTGACGATTTCCACTAATCATAATGAAAGTCAAGGTTAAGAGATGATAATTAAGTAAGGAGACTTTTAAAAAAGATTGATATACGAATTCAATTTTTTTGTCACCTTGAAGTATAGGAAGTATTGTAACCTAGAAGAAAACTGCAATTGAATGTCAGAAATAAAATAGCAACAATTTATAGTTGCACTCATGCTTTGTGTGCCGACTGAATCTCAAGTGGTGAATAAAATCCATTAAAAAAGGTGGGTAGCATACGATTAGATGGACTTATTCATCAGAGGATGAACTCGCACTATATATATTTATAGAAGAACCTAATGCAATGGAGTAATTTCATCCAAGAACATCCAGATTCCAAAGCAATCCCGAGACCTTTCCAACTGCAATAATAGATAAACTAATAA
>LPNX010492339.1:0-10786 GCA_001517045.1 Pseudotsuga menziesii
AATCTTCTAGCCTTTCCAAGAATTGTGATTGTTCTCGTCCCAATCTGAAATGCTCCAGAGGGTGGCATTGTTCCGAGAGTGTAAAAAGGTTTTGATCTGATCCATTCCAAGGCTCAGGCCTATTGGCTTCGCCCCCATGATGGGGTCATCCCAGATATTAATGTTTTTCCCATTGCCAGGGATCCAGTGAAGATTGGATTGGAGGAGACTATGGGATATGAGGAAAATAGAGAAGATCGGAGAACCTTTCTTGCACACCGAGGGCCTGTCAGGACACCGCAAGCGAGTTCTTGAGAAGTATTTTTTCCAAAGAGCCTCTTTGCATCAGGAGGGTTTCCCAGAGACTATCTTCCAAATGATTTTTGCTCCTAACGCCAAATTTTGGCTTCTGAGGTCTCTTAATTGCAAGCCTCCTTCTAGCAGCGACATGGATATTTTCCCCCAACTAACCAGAGGCAACTTTTTCCCGGTTTGTTTACCTCCATTCTAGAGGAAGCTTCTGCAGAATTTTTCGATTAGAGCAATGATTCTTTTCGGAGCCGGGAGAATGGAGCACTGATAGATGGGAATGCTAGATAGGACCGCTTTGATGAGAATCACCTTCCCGGCTGGGTTGAGCCATGAAGCACCCCACAAGTTAACTCTAAACTTGATTTTGTCAACAACAGTGAGCCAGGTGGTCGAATTTAGGTGAGATTTGAAGATGGGAACGCCAATATATTTAAAAAAAATTCAATGAGTTTTCCCTTCAATACCGAGGATTCTGGATATTTCCAACATCTCTCTTGGATTACAATTCTATCTGAAGATCTGACTTTTCGCATAGTTGATCTTGCTTCCCAAGGCCTCTTGGTAGATATCGAGCTCAAATTTGAAGTTTTTGGCTAATTGGGTGCTTACTCCCCCAAGAAGGATGGTATCATCTGAAAACTGCGCATGATTGATGTCCTTGACCCCTTGAGAAATACAAAGTCCCATGAGACAATTATTCCTTTGGATATGGGATAGCTGAAAGCTAAGAACCGAGGCTTGAATAACATACAGGAGGGGAGAGAGGGGGCACCCTTGCCGAAGCCCCTTGGAAGCTTGAAAGAATCCCGCCACTCTACCATTGACCAAAGGAGCAATCTAGGGATTGCTGATGCAGGCTTGAACCCACTTAATAAACCGAGATTCAAACCCAAACCTGTGGATAACTTGAAAAAGAAACTCATGGCGAACCTTCTTAAAGGCATTAGCAAGATCTAATTTGAAAATCATACCTTTTTCTTTTCTTTGGATGCTAGAATGGATTGCCTCTTGATGAGAATGATGTTTTCTTCAATATGTCTGCCTTTAACGAATCCTCCTTGAATCTCAGGAATGAAGGCAGGGAGCAAGTTTTTGATACGATTGGCAATGATTTTGGTAATGATTTTGTAGCCAATGTTGCAAAGGGAAATGGAACTGAAACTTTCGAAAGAGATGGCTCCTTTCTCTTTGGGGATAAGGGTGAGGAAGGCCGAGTTAGTGCTACCCCCAATTTTGCTGCACGATTGGGATTTTAGAACAAGTTTGTGCAAATCGTTCTTCACTATTTTCCAACAGACTTTGATGAACCTGGCTATGAAGCCATCGGGCCTGGGGGATTTATCAGGGTGCATATAGGAAAGGGATTTTTTGATTTCTTTTTTGGAGACAGGGCTAGCGAGGGATTCATTAGTGGTTTGGCTGATGGAAGGGGGGATCGGGTCAAGAGCAGGGGAGGGAGGGAGCAAGCTAGAAGGGTTATTTTCAGAGTATATACTTTTGAAATGATTGTGGGAAAGCTTCTTGATTTTTTCAAATTCCTGGATCGATTGACCATTATATTGAATCTCTTTTATCGCCATGAACTGCTTGCGACCCTCTACTTGCTTGTGGAAGAAACTAGAGTTTCTATCACCTGCCAGGAGCCAGAGGGTTCTTGCTNAAGGGGAGGGAGGGAGCAAGCTAGAAGGGTTATTTTCAGAGTATATACTTTTGAAATGATTGTGGGAAAGCTTCTTGATTTTTTCAAATTCCTGGATCGATTGACCATTAGATTGAATCTCTTTTATCGCCATGAACTGCTTGCGACCCTCTACTTGCTTGTGGAAGAAACTAGAGTTTCTATCACCTGCCAAGAGCCAGAGGGTTCTTGCTTTTTGCCTCCAATATTCCTCTTCCATTCTGCAGGCGGAGTGAAGGGCCATATAAAGAGAGGTCTCTTTTCCTAGACTACTGGCATCCATAGGATGATCTTCTTGCCACCTTTGATGCTGCTCAAGATTCTCTTTGAGCATCAATTCTAGGCCGGAGGGGGGTTTTTAGGGATTTTTCCCAGCACTTTAATGCTAGCTTTAACCTCCTTAGTTTCTCTTCCCAGACATAGAAGGGGGAGCCCGAGACCGGACTATTCCAGGTTGTTTGCACTAGGTCCATAAATCCATCTTCCTTAACCCACAAAGCACTGAAGCAGAAAGGGATGGGCCCTAAAAAAAATTCTGTCGAGAGTTCCAAGTGAATAGGTTTGTTGGGGCCCGCACCTTAACAGTCCTTAATTTTGGTAACTCCGCGGTTTTTGTGGAAATTTGTAAGCGGAGTTGCGACTCAAAATAGTCTTAGGGGTGTTGGGGTTGATTCAAAGCCCTCTTTTTGTAATTAACCCATGGTTTAAGTCCAGGGTTTAAGGGTTCAGGGTCCCCATGGTTTAAGCCCATGGTTTTGTAATAAGTGAACTTGTATAAATAAGCGCTTTTGTAAAAGAGTCAGGTTAGGCTTTTGATGTAAGATGACTTGATGCGAAGCTAAGGCTAGTTTTGTAAGAAAGGTTAAGTCCCAGCTGTGTGCGTGGACGACCTTTGCAGCTAAGTGCGCAGAGGGTTTTTTTGGGTGAATAAGAAGATCTGCAGCTGTGTGCGCAGAGATTTGCAGCTTAGTGCGTAGCTTGAGGAATTGAAGGGATCTGCAGCTGAGTGCGCAGATCAGAACTATGGTTTTTTTAAAGAGTTGAATAAAACACAGTTCTGTGGACGTAGCCCCTAAATTGGGGGTGAACCACGTTATATCTTGTGTCGTGGTTCTTTTGTGTTGTTTTGGTTATGTTCTTTTATGCATTGATAAGTAAATAACTGATAAGTAAGATCACTGCTAAATACTAACTTCGTTGTGAATTCCCAGTTAAGGGTTAAGCAAGACACTGTTTGTTAATCTAATTGCGAAGCTATATAAGTGACTGTTGAAGATATGTATTGTATGATTGTTATTTGTTAAAGGCTAAAGGTATAGTAATATCCCTCTTCTGCTTGCAGAAACCTGATTCTGTGGCACCCCATAGCTGTTTCGGGTGAGACTGCAACCTGTTCGCAGGTTGTTGCCGAAAGGGCCAACACTGTGGGTCTTTTGTTGGTACGAAGACAAAAGTATAGAACCCAGGTCTGCCCTAAGCCCAACAAATTGGTTTCGTTGCTGGTTGAACTCAGTATCTGCTCAAGAGGGGTTTACGTCGTACCTAGAGGGCTATGTTTTGGAGACCCTCAGTGCAAGAAATCAGTGATTGGATTAAAGAGACCTATTTGAAATTTGCTGGACAAGAGAACAAAGATCCGCGTCGCAGTTTAGACGCCTTTTTACAAAGGTACATTTTTTCTGATGTTTATGAAATTTTCTTTGGTAGTATCCACATAGAGTTGCACCAGTGGTTATCCAGGTTGACAGAGAGAAAGATGAACTTCCAAGAAGGTTAGTTTCTTGATTGGACCCCCGCAATAATTAATATATTGAAAAGGGTGAACAACAAGATATCCCGAGCTATTGATTTCTGGACAATGCGAACCCTTGAAGCATTTGTGACGGAGTTCGCCATCGACACAAGTACTTCCTTCAGCGAAGCCGAATGACAGTTTTTCAAAGGACCAAGGGGTAAGTACTTAAATTCATTTAATTTGAAAATTAAAATGCTATTGGCTGAAAAAGGTATATTGCTCATTGAATTAGACTGTTAGATTTAGTAGTACTAACTTATGTTTGGAAGTGAAAGTGACTTCGATGAGAAAAGTGGTTTGCTGCGAAGTGGTAAAAGATACAAGAGGAATTTTGGATCCTATACCCTAGTTCAGAATACCGAGCATACCCCTATAAGTTCAGCAGACCTGACGCCCAACGAAACCCCTTCTGTTGGAAACCCTCCAGTAACCCCACAGCGAAGACCTGTTATCCCTGGGAACCCGTCACAATCTGAAAGTAACCCTAGCTTGAGTATTCCTGTCGCAGGTCAGTCTACCCCAGTAAGTTCCCCACTGCCTACTACCAGTCTGCCTCCCTCCCCCCCTAGATCCGCGATGGCCCATATGAATGACGACATTAAGCTCCCAGTCTTTAAAGGAACTGGATCAGAGGATCCAGAATAGTTTTGGTTCTTATGTGAAGCCGTGTCGACTGCTAAGAACATTACGGATCAAGATACAAGAAGAGCGCAGCTGGTTACTTCTTTTAGAGACCGCGCTTTGACCTGGTTCATGAAGTTTTCCAGTACTCAGAACCATGTCTTGGCTGATATAAAAGCAACAATGATAAAGGAATTTAAGAAGCCTAAATCAGAGTCGTAGTGTATCACTGAACTAAAGGAAATTCAGCAGAGGAGAGGAGAATCAGTGTGGGACTTTGATCAGAGGTTCAAAGTTCTGCTCGATCAAGTCAGTTTCACTATTGGACCAGCGCAACATAAGGAATGGTTCATTGCAGCTTTGTTACCACATATCAGGACTCCACTCATGCAACAGAAGGTTGCTGATCAGCAAGAGGCTTTGGAAATTTCTATGAAGCTTGAAGCAGCTCCTGTCGAAGATAATTCTGGTATAGCTCAAATACAAGCGCAGTTAGCAGAAATGGCCTTGGAGTTGCGCGACATGAAGAAAGGCAAAGCTGTTCGAGAAGAGGTTTGGTGTACAAAATGTCGGATAGAAGTACATGACAAGGAATAGTGTCCTGCGGTAAGAAATTACCTGAATTCTGGTGCGCCAAACCCATTCAACCCTAGTGTTCTATGTTGTGAGATCTGTAGGACAACTGGCCAGCATCGACCTGAAGACTGCTATTTTCTGCAGAGATATGTGCAAGTACCTAAAAACCCCTATTGCAAGTTCTGTAAGTCAGTTGGACACAACGAAGATGAATGTCGCAGTTTTGACCTCATGAGAGAATGAACCTATGACGCTTATAGGGTACAAAACGATGGACAAGGCAATGATGGATATGGTTACCGTGGTAGTACATCAGGTAGAGGTACTTTTGGAGGTCGTGGTCATGGTGGTATGCCTGGAAGAGTTCAAGTCCAGGTTGTGTGCTATAACTGTAATCAGGCAGGACACCTAGCTAGAGACTGTCGGAACCCAACTACGACATGTTGATATTGCAGAGCAGTTGACCATGTGATTGAGCAATGCCCGCAGCTGATAGCCAAGATACAAGAAAGAAATAGCGCTCCTACTCAGAATATTCAGATGATTGCTGTAGAGCAAAGACCTGTTCCAGCCATTAATGTTGTTACAAGGAGTGGCACTACGACGCAAATACAGAATAAGGAGAAACAACCTGATGAGGCTTGGGTTCGTAAGGCCCCAGAAAAAATTCCAACCTTCGATGTGGGAAGAGAAAAAGAGACATTTCTAAAAGCCAAAAAATAATTTGCTGATCCGAGCACACCAGTAGCACCTGCGCAATAGCATCAACAACAATCACAGTCTCAAGAAGCTTCGACGGATAAAGTAAGTACACTGTCTTGATTTTTATAGAGTTGCATGAAGCTCTTAAGAAATCAGAATGCTTTAAATGAATTACAGAAAGTTATTGCTTCTTGCGAACCTCAGCGAAGCTTTGGTAAGGAAAAAACTGTTAATAGAGTCAGAAGAACTGGAAGAGAAATGAGATTGCATGCTCAGATAGGATAATATGAGATGACTGATGTCATTCTAGACCTAGGATCTGAAGTAAATGTCTTAACTAAACAAACATGGGAACAAATGGGAAAACCTACCCTTGAATGGTCTCCTATACAGTTGAGATTAGCCAATCAGCAGAAGATTGTACCCCTAGGAAGATTCCCTAGTTTCCCAGTAGATATTGATGGGGTCAGTACTTTAGCAGACTTTGAAGTCATTGAGATAATTGATGATAGAAACCCCTACCCAGCTTTGCTAGGAATTGAGTGGGCCATAGACAATGCTGCAGTCATTAACCTTAAGAAGAGACAGATGACTTTCGAAGGGAAAGGTTTGAAAGTCATAGTGCCACTGGACCCTTCTCAAGAAGAAAGGTACACAGAACCACTCAGAGATGAAGATCAGGATGTTTTGGACCATATCTACAACATCACAGCTAAGGAAGAATATTATGTTGATCCTACTGCTGAAGGTATCATGGATTGGCAGTGCGACAGCTCCTGCATGATAGATTCAGATGACGGTCTAGAGAATTGGAAGAATAGACTTTATGAACTACATGGACACCGATGTGCAAGAATTACCAAGTCTCTCAGATGGCTTGGTTCATAGACAAGAGATTTGCCTACCTTTGATGGCTTGACAGACCCAACAGATTTTATTATACAATTCTCAGAGCAGGTACCAGATTCACAGAAAATGGAGAGTCTCGATTCAGCATTCAGAGCCACAGTAGCCAGATGGTGGAATGGTCATAAAAAGTACATTAATAGTTGGGAAGCATGCTAGAAATCCCTTTGCCTAAGATTCAGGGATAAACCTCAGGAGGTGCGAAGCAGGTTTAATGGTAAGACTAGTCCTAAGGGACATTTGGAGCAATGCTATGAAGCATGGAAGCATATACCTCGTGAAGAATGGGTACATAGGTTTGTGCACACCCTGAAACCCATAGCAAAGAACTGGTATCCGGAGGTCGAGCTTTGCCATGGTACTATAAGTTGGGATAGTCTTGTTGATAGTTTTGTGCTAACATTTTATATTAATGAGGTTTGTCCTGCTTTGGACGCAGCTGTTAGATTGGTCCATACTAAAGTGTTTGATGATCAAGAAATAACAGAATACCAACCTGATTGGAAGGAACAAGAAGCTAATGTAGTAGAATGTTATAACCTCGCAATTGACAAGGATGATGATCCACGCAACATTAACATCCTTGATTCAGAAAGACAATGCGAAGTACATGGACCAGCAGTTGAAGCACCTGAAGTGACTCAGCCCTTGAAGACGCGGATAGTAAACATTGGATCAGAAGGAAAGCCTAAGTATGCTATCATTGGAGATTATTGGGATGAAGAAATGGTGAGCAAAGTGACCCAACTTCTCCATGAGTATCAGGACCTATTTCTCATGAAGTTCTCAGAAATAAAAGGAATCATTGAGGCGGTGGAAGACATTCTATCATGGGTTGAAGTTCGAAGCCATGTCGAAGATGGTATCAGGAAGTGTCGAATTTCCCCATTATGGCGTAGCCAGAGTTACTGCTTGTGCCAAATAAGGAAATATTTGTCGGAGCTTAAAATACGACCGTTTGAGGAAACCAAATTTGACGGTGCCGGTACGTTCCCTGTATTAACTGCCTGTATTAACGAGATCTTGACAAGCCTACCGCCGTTTGGACAAGATCTCTGTCATATTTGGTGTCTTCAATGCACAGTTATGATAGATTTTGTTGATGGATTCTATAAGAAGACACCCACACCCATAAAGTTTGCATTAAGCGGTTTCTTGAGTTTTACAATTGAGCCCATGACAGCTGATCGCGAGCTTCAGGAATTAGTGAGAGAATTTGAACAGGGGGGTCTACCGAACGTTTTCAGCCATCCACCTGCGCCTGCACCCTGCGAAGAGACTCCCCCAACACCACCTCAACCAATGCAGACACGATATACCAGGAAGAAGTTTAAACTAGAAGTATGCTCTAAGTGGAACGAAGATAGACATAAGCAATCAGGGAAAACATCGGAGGATCCCAAGATGAATCCGTCTGGTTCAGCAGAGATCCCCTTTGAAGGGGATGAGAACATTGCACCACAGTGTCCACCTTATCTTCAGCCTGTTCGACCAGGAGTTCAACCACCACGGCAGAATGCTAAGTTCACTCTACGCACCCCTTCGCTGCCACAGGGTGCACAGTTGGTCGGAACCATGACAGGGAAAATAGACCGACTTAAGTATGCATACCACGATATGAATGATCGTGGGAAGTTTCCACAGTTCGCCCCGGGAACATACTTGCACTTCGTCAAATATCCGGAGACTGGAGCGACATTACTGGAGGTGAAACAGTGGGATGCTGGCTTAGATAAAGCTAGTTTGTTGAAGATGCTCGATGTTCCCCACTTTGGTCGCAGCACACAGGTGACCATAGTGGTCAAGCAGCTCTTGACATTAGTACATGATGGGTACCTATGGATAGGAGACAAAATAATTCCTATCAATGGAGAGCTTATCCATAGGATCACAGGCTTACCAAGGGAAGGGCCTAATCTGGGGATAGAATTTCCCTCAAAACACGAAGATATGAAGCTGGCACAAAGCATGAAGGACCGCTTCAGCCTAACGAAAGGGAAGCAAGGGTATCAAACCTCGACAATTCAGCACCAAAACATTCACTTCGCAGCTGAACTCTTAGCCTGCAAATTGATGAGAAAGTGTAAACCATATGAAGTGCCTACCCCGATTGTCAGTATTGCTGCGAACTGTGCCGAAGGCTACAGTTACAACTGGGTAGCGTACATTGCGAAGGAATTCCTTGAAGATGCCCGCGATGCGCAGGAGAAAGGTAGACCTTTTCACTACTCTTGGTTGATAGTCCTTATCGCACTAGTAGGATGGAAAGAACCTACCGAGGCACAGTTTGTTTCTGTGCCTCTGAACATGCCTGGCACAGCAAGGTACGCATCTCTCTGGGTGTCACAGGACAAAGCATCCCAACAGATGATGAACTATGTGTTTTCCTTTTATATGATGAGTATCTCATATGAGATCGTAAAGACCCTGCGACTCAGTAATGAGCTATTCTCTCAATATGATGGAGTGGCCAACTTCAGGGCCGACATGCACAATTTCTTCATCCAGGCTCGCACAGATAAGAAGAAGGCATGNTGATGGAGTGTCCAACTTCAGGGCCGACATGCACAATTTCTTCATCCAGGCTCGCACAGATAAGAAGAAGGCATGCTGGAAGTTGCCATATGTGGTGACCAAAGAAGACATCCTCGTGGTAGTTCAGCAGTGGCCGGCTGAATGGTTGAAGGACGCAGGAACAAAGCCCAACATTCCAATCCCTCCGGTCACCAATGTGGGTGCTGGCCCTAGTCAGACACAGCAGAATGACCCTCTCGAGGAAAGTGAAGAACAGAGTGTGTCGCAGCAGAGTGAAGGCGACCAGGGTGGAGAGGATGGAGATGAAGAAGAAGCAGAGGATTCAGTCAAAACAGTCTCAGACCCTAATCGGCCGGATAAGCGCAAGTCACCAAAAGCAGAGGAAGTGACCAAACCTCAGTCCCGAAAGAAAACGAAGGCGTCAAAAGACAAGAATATCGACGAAGAAACTGCCATGACAAATGAGGAGCTTGATTAGGCTCTGACAAAATCCACAGAAGTTCTCACCAAGAAATGGTCCGAGTTTGTAGCTATGCACCTTGATGCACTCTCTAGCGTAGCTCGGGGAATTTCAGAGCTGAAGGACTTAGCAGAAAAATCAGCAACTGGTGCCGCAGCAAACAACACCCTAATAAGTGCGCAGCTCGACATAAGACAATGGCCAGTTAGAGAAAACAGGGGACAAGTGTCAAGCACAACACTCATAATAACTGACGCAGCATCTCGCTCGGAGATGAGCATGATAGTTGGAATTGATTACACTAAGATGACCATGACGGAGTTGCATCTCTGCCAATTAGCGATCATGAAGGAGATCCAAGCACGGGACAACTACTCACAGATACAATTGGAAAATACCATGAAGTAGAGTGAGAGCCTCGAAGCGTAGTTGAAGGAAGCAGAGCAAAGGAAGAGCAATGCATAATGTAAGTAGGTCACATTGGCACGAGTATTGGATGAGGCATGTCGAAGTCTTCCTGGCTTCGAAATACAGGCTGAGGAAGAGTCAGAGCAAAGAATTGCCAAGCTGAAAGACTACGCACAGCAGACTCGGAGTGAAATAGAGAATCTTAAAGCAGAACATGAGGCTCAAATTGTGGAGCTTCAACTATGCATCATCCCTGAGAGCCCACCAGAGGTCAGGGAGCAGCGTCACAGAGAAATTCAGGCTTCAGCAACGAAGATCTCTGATCTTGTAGGCAGCACAGCCAAGCTGCTAGAGGAAAGCGTCGACGCCTGGACAACACTATAGGAAAACCCCGAAGTACAAAAGCTGTAGGAAACCATCAAGCAGTGACAGGCAGAGTTGGACGCAGTAAAAGTGGAAATTAAGACCCTACCCCTTATGTAGAAAATGCTCAAGGTAAAACAAAGCAAGGAAATCCAGCAGGAGATTGAGTCGTACAGAACAAAAGCAACACTGCTGGAAAATTATATGCAGCCCCTTGTCAATGAGGCCTTGGAATTGAGTACTGCTGTGGACAGCCAGCTCAAAGTTCTGAAGGAGTACGATGCATTTGCATAGGAAAAGGCTAGCGAAGCATCAACGACAGCATTGCAGGAGCTGGTGGAGAAGGAGCAAGTAGCCGACAATATCATGCGTGGCCTCAACAAGCAGTTCACTATCTTCGCCAACAAAGTTCTCCCACCAAACAAGCAGCTGAGTGTCCCGGGACGGGACA
>LPNX010492351.1:0-90610 GCA_001517045.1 Pseudotsuga menziesii
CTTGACTTGGATCCGACTCATATGACTCCTGGCCTTCCATATTCCTTGAGATCGCACGGATTCGACCCTTCAGTATCCCTTTGAAGAGCTATATAAGGAAGCCCTTGGTACATTGAAAGCAGAAGAGAAAGTTGAGAGCATCGAAACTATAGTCCATTGTTGCCAGAACTGTATGCTTGAGTCTGCATCCCTTTGTCCCTTGGAGCACTGTTGTGTTCTTCCCAAGCTTGCCCATTGTTAGTAAGCTTGCTATCGAAGTGATGGAGGATTGAGGTGGTGGAGGCCCAAGTGGGGGATTCAGTTTCTCCGGTTCGCAGACGTGCCGTCAGAGGTTGTCACTTGTAATCTCTAATTCTTATTAATAGAAATATCTTTTCCTGTCTAGTAATCTGTATTTGAATGAATATTGTTTCCATTGGAATATGTCGAATGCTTTTATATTATTGATTATATATGCTAGAATAGATCTAACACCATGAAATATAGTATGCTTGTATTGTTTACTTGTTGTTGAGGACGTGCTATAACAATTCAAGCTGAAGATTGGAAAGCTCAACGGGGATCTACTTCAACCGTCCGGAATAAGGTACGAGGTTCGATCCTTTAGTTTTAGATTGTTTATTTCTATTGCATATTGGAGAAGATTGATTTCTGGAGTCTAGCTGTCTGTTGTGGTACCCCAAGCCATAGGAATTTCTCTCCGTAACAAAAGGTAAATTATTATATGCAAAGGTTCCCCATGGGAAAATGAATGCCATCTTATGCTGATCGGAGGGTAATATCTCAATTTGATTATAGCCAGAGAAGCCATCCATAAATGAAAAGATGACACTTCTAGCACAATTGTCGATAATCTGATCGATGTGCGAACTAGGAAATTTGTCCTTAGGACAAGCTTGATTCAAATCCCTAAAGTTGATACATAATATAATGGTGCCCTACTTTTTATTGATAGGGACAACATTCTATACCCATTCTGTTAGGGGTACATGATAAATAAACCCATCTTTGAGGAGTTTCTCAATTTCAGCTTTAATAGTTGTGGTCTTCCGAGGATGGACTTGCCTTATTTTTTGCCTGACAGGTTTAGCTGTGGGATAGGTTTTAATTTCATGGACCACAATGGATGGGTCAATCCCTGACATCTCTTCATAGTACTAGGAAAAAATATCACGAAATTCTTTGAAAAGTGCCTTGTATGCTTCATATTCATCTGTTGAGCAGTTTTGCCCAACATGAACATGCTTGATAGTATCAAGATTGGTTGATATGTCAATCGGATTCATCTGAGTAATGTTGCAAAGGTTTCCTTTAGAATCTGTATCTTGCAACAATATAGGACTTTGGGGTACGTTGATAATATCAGTAGGAAATAAGGATGAAAAATCATGGCTAATTGAACTGGTATTGGGGAGGAACATGGATCTATGATGGTGATCCTCCCAAATGGACTCATCGGAAGGGAAATCCTTTGAGAGATAATATATAACAGGAAGAGAAGGCTCTAACCAGTATGATAAATGGTAAGCATCTGAAGCCACTAGATGAAGGTAATCTGTGTGATCATCAAAAAATGTTTGAATGGTGTCATATAGTGCTTCGTGTGAATGCAACGAGGTGGACTCAACAACTTGTTTACCCTTAGGCTCATAATCAAATGAGGTGATCATATGGACTGTCGCGGTATCCATGCTAGGAGGAGTGGATGGAAAAATCCCCATAAGGGATGACTCCTTCAACATGCCTACCCCAATATGATTCTCGATAGATAAGGGGACAGTAGACAAGGATTCCGGAGAACTAGTAGAGGGAGCTTTCCCTGAAGAAGAATGATATTCTTTCTTATCTATGGGTTTGTCATAATTTTGACTTTGAGTTTGTAGATTGATGGTATCTGAGGACATCATACAAATCTCCTCTAACGAACCAGAGTTATCAAGATTAGACATGTGGTCTATTAGTTGTTGTTGAGAGGTAAAAGGATCCGTAAGTACTACGGGTGCAGGATTGGACTTCAAAAACTGGGAGATTTCATCCCAACAAGGACACTCCTTTGAAAAATGGTCACCTCCAAGCAAGACGGCCAAAGGGATTTTCTCAGATGGATAGGGTATCCTAGTCGGGTCTCCCGATATACTCAAGGTACGTGGGAGATCGAATTGGTAGTAATGTTGTCTAATGCATAACCGTACACAAGGGGCCTTTTGATATACAATCAAGTACATGAAGTACCTTTCTATATACCTCAAGGGTACGTGAAAGGCCATTTGATATACTGATGGTACGTGGAAGAACCACGAGAGTACCGAAATGTAATGCAGACAAATAATGACAACTCCTACACTTAACAACGCTCGAAAACGTCTCTAACCTATCACTCCAATTGCTACGTAAATTTTAACATATAACGACCGTTGATTTTAAAGTGTATGGTTAGTTGAATGCATGATGTTTTGATAGAAAAGTAAAACCATGCAGTATGCTTATGCAAAAATATTTCACTTTACCGTTTAGTATGCCTACTTATGGGAGGGAAAGAGAGTATTTTCTTTTGTTTCAAAACCAAAAATACTTCCAAAAAACAATATTGAACACAAAATCGAAGACAAACAACACTTTCCAAACTTATTTCTCTTTTCTAAAATCAATAAAAAGGGGGAGAATCTATTTTCCTAAAAGAAAAACAAGAAGCACACTACATGCAAATGCACTCTATTTTTTCAATTTTCTCTTAAATCATAGGCAAATCTAACTTAAAACTACCATATTTTTTATTTTGATTGAGATAGTTCTAAATGCATAAGAGATGAAAGAACATGAATATTCTGAAAGCTTGTGAATCCGATCAGAGATTCAATGTCCAATGCTCAATGATGATAACCTAATCTCAGTCAAAAAATTTCTTTTTTAAAGGAAGGAAAAAGAAGTTCTCTATGCAAACAAGAAATGAAACTAAGATGCTAATTAAATGTTATTCTTTTAGTCTATTCAAAAGAAATGAAAAGAGATCTTACTAACACTCTAAGATTTTCAAAAAACAAGAAATACTTTTGCAAACACAACCAACAAGCACAGAAGCAAATGAACAATAAAAAAACCTAATCTAGCTTTTGAATTTCCCAATCAAACCAATCTTAAACCATAAAATTTCAAGCCACAAGCATCAGATTCTCTCACACAAGCCTGACAGTGCAGGACTGAAAGAAAAACAACTCAAATTTTTACAAAAAAATGAGGAAAAGAAGGTCTTGGAATGATTCCTACCTGGCACTGCGCTTCTCTGATGTCGACAGAGTGGTTCTATCCTAGCACCACTTCTTGCCAATGGGATATGGGTGGTGGCACCGTGTACTACTCACTCTGTTCAGGTGGTGGCACCATGTACTACTCACTCTGTTCAGGTGGTGGTACTTCTCCTCATCCACTGCATAGGCGCGGTTCCTTGTAAAAATCCAAAACATAAAGAGAACGATAGATCAAGTCAGTAAAAGACCAAATCAGGGTAAAGTCTAATAGATCAAGTATAAAAATAGAGCATAAAAGGTTGAAATGATTCAGATATGAACATATATGGAAGTTTCAAACCCAAATTAACTAAGTCAGATAGCATATCTAACTAAAGAGAGTTGGAGAAGGAGCCTGGATTCGGACAAGAGTTGAAGAACTGAGGAAGATCAGAACAACTGATACATATATCTATTCCCCAGTGGGGTCGCCATATTTGTTAGTTGGAATATTTCAACTTCTACGGATAGTAAAGTGTTCCACTGGCTTGAATGGTTCAGATCCAGAACAAATGAACAACAAAGGTTGAAGACCCTCCCTAGATGCCGTAGATACCTGGAATGTGATGCTTCAATAGTAACCCTGTGTACCTGCAATCAAATTAAACACACAAACACATCAAAGCTACCAGAATATATTCTAGTGATCCATGTTAGTGACTAAGGAATCTAACAACATACATGTGAAATCAAACAACAACAGTCATGTGGGACGAAAATCAACTTTTCATTAAGATAAAATGGAGAAGTTTACAACCAGTTAAGCCTTAGTCTTGACATGCATCTCCATAAAACCAAACACTCTCTTCCCCATAAGCTCCAACTTTTTCTCTCTATGCTCTCCAATGGCTTGGGCCAAGGAATGAATCCAACAACATAACAATACCTTAAGAGTTCTCCCCTCAACCATGGACATGAGCTTGTATTTATAAGGTTCAATGGATAGGGATGGTTGAGGGATTTGTGGATGAGGTGGCCTCTAAGATCCTAGGATGGGGGATCTCGAGCTCAACTGACCCACAATGATAGGGATAAGGGAGGACATGAGGCTCATCATCTAGAAGCCTTGAGAAACTTCTCTTTTTCCTGTTTTACCCAGGGTACTGCTTTTCTCCTTCAATGACAGAGCGGTTCAGGTAAGAAATGATTATGGACTAAGGGCCATAAGTGGTGGAACCACTTGTGGATAACAAGGGATAGGCAGTGTGATCAAGGTACTGCTCATGGACAAAGGGGAAAGTGCAGTGCTGAGCATTTTTGTGAAAGATTGACAAAATGGTATGAGTTTCCACTCCAAGTGCTGCGATTTAGGGCAAGCAGATATGTTAAGAGTCTTATCACATGATGGTGATAGGATTTTGGTATAACAACACCCCCCTTGTAGAAAGGTAGTACAATACCACCTATCATGGTGCTACCAAAATGTCACCCTACAAGGTTGTTTTGGACAACCCCCCCATCCATACCCTCATTTTTACTAAGAACATCCAAGGCACAAGAAGTGGATATCAATCTTAACACAAAAGATAACTTTTTTTGTACTCTTAAGGACATTTTGGTCTTGGTTTAAAATGGAGTAAATAAACAATCATTTCACACCATTGAACGCTCACTAGCCTGCTTTCACATACAATAAAATTAAAACCAACTTCTTTAGTGACACTCTAGCTTTGAGGTTGAGCAGACTTATTGAGATGGCTAGTAGTAATAGAAATGGGGCTTGCTATGGATATAGGAATATGGCAGGAAGATTGGTTGGATTAAGATTGCAATATACATAGGATATTGGCATATCCTACATTTGACATAATCACCTTAGATATGGATTTAATGTATAACATATGTAGTTTATTTATGAAGGACGAATAATTGGGATGGTAACGCTTTGTAAGTAAAGTTATCCTGCCCTGTTATCCTCCGCTGGGCCCTTGTAATGACTAGCCATCAGTGATCCCTCAGTTTGTTGGCTGGTCGATGAGAATCACATGGACAACAACTAATCGATGGGATTGAGAGTTGTAATGAAATTGTCCATCAAAGGATTCACAGAGAGTAGTAGTAGTACCATTGATATTATTTCTTCTTGTTACAAACACCATTACCATTTACAGAGAAATGCTATTGATCATTATTTCAAAATCCGTATTGTTACTTTGCAATTACCAGAGAAATGACCTCGGTTGTTCTACAATAGACCTGCTATGGGGATTACAAGTGCAATTACCAGAGCAATGACCTCGGTCGTTCTACAATAGACTTGCTATGGGGATTACAAGCATATAGGTTTCAATTGTAAGGATATTTATCATAGATTATGCTTTCTTTGAGGTGGCTATCAGGGAAGGACTGATGGTGGTGGTCATGTAGTTGTGCTTCGTGCGTCCTTTACTTATGGCTGCATATGGTGAGGCTCCCCATCCAAACTCATATCTACCTGCTGAAATTTCCCTTGGAGGGATTTTTTCGAAGGAAAACTCATGACAAATTTCTTTAACAGATCTACTTCAAACCTATAAATTTGTTGAAAATACATAGATGTAATTAGTTACTATGTTCATGGAGAATGAAGGATAACAAACGCACTGCAAAATCATAAATAAGGACACTACAAATTCAGATTGAATTGATGTAACTACACATTTTAATGAGAAAACTGCAAACCACCTAGGTCATATTAACGTTTAATATGACAATGATATTTGTGTAGAAGTCTTGAAATGTAGAAAAAATTCTTTTTCTTAGTTTGTGAAAGCCAATTGTTCAATTTCTCTTTAAATCACATATTTGTTACAAAATAGTATAAGATAGATTCTTTCGTTTCAACCAAAATATATATAAATAGCTTCAAAGTAAACTAAATACATATGTAACTTACTCAATGCTTATATAATTACAAACACAATCAAATTCTAAGTGTTTCGTTCAATTATGTTTTAAGTGTGTTTTTTTAATTTTATCTTTGTTTATGTTTGAAC
Source organism: Pseudotsuga menziesii (assembly GCA_001517045.1). Lineage (NCBI taxonomy): Eukaryota > Viridiplantae > Streptophyta > Pinopsida > Pinales > Pinaceae > Pseudotsuga > Pseudotsuga menziesii. The sequence continues at coordinate 6,260 of LPNX010492351.1, forward strand.
TACGAGCTTTTATAGCATTTTTAACTATGTATGTTTTCACTCTCTCCTGACTAAATAAAAACATTATACAATTTTTTGGTTAAAAACAAAAATACATACAAATTTACACATTATCATTTGTATTCTATGCCATGAATCAACTTGCTAAATCATAATTTTGACAAATAATTTGGTTCATTTTAGATATAGCGAAGTTATTTTTGGTGTTTCATTTCTGCTGCTTTGGGGTATGCTACTTTTATTGATTGAACTGTGAGAATGATGCACTTAACACCAAAATTAGGTACCAAATGTATTACATTTTTCTTGTTTGTTTTCGAAAGTTCCCTTACAATAATTGGGACGCACTTGCATCAGAATACTGTCTCCACTTTAACATGGAGTGATATTTGAAACACGAAAATAAAAAAAGCACATCGATGAGGGCCGAGAGAGCTATTTTCAGTCTCAAAATAGGAAAATATAATAGCTAGACCACTGATTCGACTATAGTTGTCTTCCAGATTAGAGTCCAAGCTATCAGAAAGCCATGAGTAGAAGATCATTATGACTGGTTATATTCCAATAGGGCACTCAATTTTTTGCATCCATAGGGCTATTGCATTGTAGTGTGATCAAGTCAGTGCACCACTTATGGAGGAAAACCACCTCCACCACATGGAAGTGAAAGAAAGGGGCCTGGAGGTTTTCAATGGACCTACACGCTGCACACTAGTGTATTTCAGGTTTGTGCCCCTACTCGGCTCTCTAGTTTTGGTCCATTCCCCTACACTACAGAGCATGTACTTCGGCCTCCACAAATGCAAAATTTGACACCATCACAAGTAGCATCTGCTCAGGGGCACATCAACATTGGCATCGCATCTTTTGGGAGCTCTTGGCTAGATTCTTTGAATCATAGGAAATATGACATTCATGCTTTTGGAATCATTAACAAGGTGGGGCATACCACCCAATCACTCTCTGAACAAAGGTCTGAATCTTTTATCATTTTTATGTTTTTATAAATATCTAGAGTGAGACTACTTTCAGTGTATTCCATGGAGATTTTAGGGTAGATATTGAACTCAAAACCCTCATACAAGTTTTGAATTTCTTCTAAGTTTTTTATTTATTAGGGTTTGTTTTGAAATCATTTTTTTCTTAAAATACTGAACACTTATAAACCTCTTATTCTGAACTTGCCAATATTTTCAAACATGTTAACTATGCCTGTCGGTCTCATTGATAAATACTAAACGAGAAAAAAAATCATGAGAATGTCAGTTGTGCTATATTCGACAGACTATTACAAGATGGGAATAAAATGTTAACATCAACCTAGAAAAATAAATACTTAGTTCTGAATACAGTTATCTATACATAACTCACATAAAATAGTGAACTCCTTTATTTAGTCTCAGTGACAAATACTTAGGCCTGAGATTACATCCAGTCACTGCTCACAAAGAGTTGTTGTCTCTAAATTTCCTACCCACAGCCCCAACAATAAAAGTAACTCAGGAAAAACTCCTAAAATTAATGACTAAAGAAACAAAAATCAAAATGGTAAAGAAATCCATGCAATCTTCATAACGACTAATTATTTCACTATGTTAGATGCTTCGTATCAACTCTTAATCCCATCAAAGGTCCACTGATATCATTTTAGTTAAAGAACATCAAAGGTTTCAATTAATTTCATTTCTTTTGTAGACCCGTGGATAGAAAAAAACATGATTATAGTACCACGGTAACAGATGATGGCTGTAAAATTTTAATAGGGTATCCTTGTTGTAGAATTGCAATCACACTGTAGATATTTTCTTGCTTATATGAATACAAATTGAGTGTATTATGAATTCATCTTTACTACAAGACTGCAAGTACCTAAAAAACCCCTCACAATTCAAGTGCTTTTATTAGACACCAAAGATAGACAATGGGAAAATGCTTCATATAATCTAATAACTTGACTATCATCTTGATCACCTATTATATTATATCAAAATTTCCATATCCATGATATTCACACATATACACCATAAATTTTACAAATTTTCAAGCTTCATAGCACCTAACTAACCTATGAACAACTTCCAAATGCTAATTGTTAATGATACAAAACTATATTTTTACCATTGTCATCATCAAACTTTGGTATTGAGAAGGGACACCTTAATATTTCTAGGCATTTTGGAGGCTAGTGCCTCTGCAAAATATGTTTTTGAATGATGAAGATATATTGTTGTGGCATGTTGTAGTATTTCATTTTGATTCTTGATGGATTCTACAATATCTGGATTGCAATGCCCAAAGGAAACTATCACAATGGCTGCAATAGCATCAAGATATTGACATCCATTCTCATCAAACAAGTACTGCATATTCCCTTCAACAATGTTCAGCTACAAAAAAAAGTCAAGATATCATAATAATGATTGTTAGGATCACTTTATAGTTTGAAGAAAATGAATCCTCTATGAACAATTTATGTGAAACAAGCATTACAAAATAATTAATAAGGAACACTAATCCTCTCAAAATTTTCTTGTAGCATGACATGAAGTGAAGAGCTAAATAAGCTGAAGCCAAAAACAACATCACAAAATTTCTCTCTTATAGTGTTAATGGAACTGTTAACTCAAAAACTCCCTCACTAAGCTCTCCATAACCTACACCACCCAAGGACACCACTTCACGACCCTCCATTAGATCCCCACACCCTAAAAAATGCTTAAGGATGAAGAAAAGGGCTTAAAAACCCAAAAAAGGAGCCTAAAATACTCTCCTAGGAGCTAAATCCCCCCAAAAGGGGCTAAAACCCTAAAAGGAGCTAAAATTAGGGTGGAAGGGGCTAAAATCCCAAAAAAGGGGCTAAATCCTGGACCAAGGGCTTAAAACCCTAAAACCCCCAAAAAAGCTATAAAAGGAGGGTGGGGGGTCACTCTCAAAACACTTCTCCCTTACATACTGTTATGCTGCCCGTGGATGCCTTGAGACCCTTTGTCTCTCAAGCCACCCACACTCTCTCTCCTCCATCTCCATTGAGCCATAGCTCCCCCATCTAAGAGAGGTGCTTCTTCAAGCTAGGGCATGGTGGCCCATTCCACCCAAAGAGAAGGTATAGCTTGTTATTTGTTGTATTCGCTTAGTAATTTCTTTGCTTTCTAATCCATGGTTTCATTTGCAAGTTTATTTCCTAACTTGTTTTCCAGGTAGTTTGGTTTACTGTAGCTTAATGATTGTTTATAGGTTATTGGAATCGGAACCCTAACCTTTGTTTGCAGAGGGGTTCTCCATATTTCTCTTCCATCTTTGCTTTTATTTCTGTCTAGTTTCATTCCCGCTTTTCTTTTCAGCATTGCCACAAGCATGAACCTATCCTTCCATCCTTTAGATGGAAGGTAGCCATTCCTACCCCTGTTGCAAGGAGAAATCCCTGCTATAGAACTAATGACCATACCAGTTCGATCCCATAGGATCCCTGGTCCAGATTTTTAAAATTTCAAGTTTTTCAAGTTTTGCCCTAGTTTTTAAAATTTCATGTCAAATCCAGTTTAAATGTAGTTTATTTCCATTTCTTAGTGTTTCTGAAGCCTCTGCTAGGCAAATCCGAGTCAGTTTGGCCACAATATAAGTTACTATTGACCGAATCTAAATCAGGATCAGAAAAACCCCAAATCTCAGGCAGGTCACACTTATCGGACCTGAATAGGGGATAAGGGTGCACTTAATGGCCTAACAATCACACCCAGGGTGCACTTAATCCCATGAAAGGTGTGACTTCACTCAGAAACACAGACCGAAAACTGTTTGTGAAATCTGTGTGACCCCCTCGCCTGCTTCTAAAAGAAAATTGCGACCCCCTCGTTGAATTTGATCAGAAATGTGCGGTCTGTCAATAAAAGGTTAAATTTCATTTTAATAGGGACTATTAGAGCAGCTTATCCACCTTTGTACAGCACATAATTTTAATTTTAGTTCCTGTTTTAATTTCCTGTAATTGCATCAACAAACAATGTGTAAATTCCAAACAAATTTTAATGGCTTAATTAAATGAATGTAGCTTAAATAAAATCAACCTGAAACTAACTATCTTGCTCACCCTTCCTCCTCTACCCAGTCATCACCCTTCGTGGTATTCTAGGATACAACGAAGGGCAAGCTCGTATAGTCATAGGCCCTTCATTGAACATTGTTCTAAAACCATTAAATCTAGATGACCTGGAAGGTAGAGGGGGTAGAGAAGGAGGGCTTCTCACAGTGCTAAGCATCTTCCCTATTGACCAACCTTGCATTCAGGAGGTAACTTGTGGATCTATAGATGGGCTTAGTCCCATTGTGTTGAGAGCCCAGCACCTTCTCTTGGTTGAAGAGGAATATTAGTGTGAGGTAGTCATCTAGTTAGGCCATCAACATTCAGGGTTAAAAACTGTATTTGTTTACAAATTTATGATTATTCAATGATTGCATACACAATGACATGAAATCTACCACAATATGATGAATTCATAAACCATTTTGCAACTACCAATTACCAGAAAAACAGACAAACAAATACACCATACCAAGTAATCAACTCAACACAGTTCATGACGCTGAGAGAGCCTTAAAATTTATCAATTTACACTAAGTACAAACAAATATGTAGTCTTTGAGGACATAAGTCCCTGACTGCTTCAACTGTGGGAAGTACTTGGGCTCTACCCAGAAACTCATTGTGAAGAGTACCACAGGAACCCCAAAGTAGCTATCCACTGAGAGGAATTGCCAAGTGAAACGGGAAAGGACCCCTTTTGATTGAGTAGAAACACCTGTGAGGAAAAATCCAAGTGTTGTCTTCTGGTAGTCTTGGTGGACGAGTGACCACCTACAGCCAATAGGAAGCCACTAAAACCAGGGTCCAAACATCATTCTCATCAATTTGATAAACATCTAACACAATTGATCCCTCACACTCTTCCTCACACCTAAGAGGCGAACCACCAGAATTTGGAACACTCAATCAACACCATCAAAACCATTCTCAGCAATCTCCCACACCATCAGAAGGCCACATAGCCTCTGATTCAGATTCAGACCCATATCAGTCTGTACCAGACCTCCATACAACACCATCAAGCCCCATGGCTAGTGCAAACCCGAATCCATTTTCCAGCATAGCCATAGCAAGTGGACCCATGTCCACACCACAACTTGTCACCAACAACCCTGTAGGTGGCCCAAGCACAATCATGCAAACTATCATCAGTTAACTACCACCACCCATAATGAGCAGCCAAACTGGCCCATTTGCAACAAACGGGGGTAGTGGCCCCTCCACCTACACTGCCCCTCCTACCACATAGGGGGGAAATGGAACTTCCACTTACATTGCCCCTACTATCATACATTGGGGCAATATCCCCGCCACCCATACTATCCCCCTCACAACACTTGGGGGAATTGGCCCATCCACAATGGTTCCACAAAAAGTACCCCCAGCTGTGCAGATGCATTATGCACCTGCAAATCCCACCACCATTGCAGCCCCATCTCATATCAACCTGGGCTCAAATATGCCTTTCATGGCTCGTCTTAACCTGCCTGATTTGGCTCGGTTAACAAACAACCCCATCTGCCACCAAGCGTTTTGGCCTCCCATGCCAACCAAGCTGCCATAAGACATTCCCAAGTTTGAAGGAAAAGCAAGGGAACGTCCCCAAAACCACATAATGGCATTTCATCTATGGTGCTCGTCAAACAACATCATAGATGATTCCATTAGGCTGAGGCTATTCCAACACACCCTTACAGGTGCTGCGCCCAAATGGTACATTGAGCTGCCATAAGCCAAGTACCTAGATTTCAACTCCCTAGATTTCATGTTCCTATAGTATTTCCAACTCCTCGTCAGATATGACAAGGGGGTGGAGATCCTGTTATCCTGCCATCAAAGCACTGCCACTCATATAACTAACCATATCCATGAGTGGCGGTGACACCATAGCCTATGTAAAATACAACTTGACGACAGGATCTTCTTGGATTGGTTCCTTAAGACCTTGTTCCCACTTATAGCAAAGGATGTCGCATCTGAATGTCCCCAATCCAATGAAGAGGCCATACTAAAAGCTCAATAGTTTGACCTCATCTATGCTCAGTCTAGATACCTGTAGACCGTCATCCCAGATGCTCCCCGCGCAGGCACCTCTTACCACGATGCACCGGGGGCATCCCATGCTGTAGATGGCATCATAGGACCAGTCTCCCAATAGCCACAACATCGACTGACACCACCTGTAGTTCCATCACAACCAAGCAACACTGCTAATGTTGCTTACCAAAACCAAGCTTCGGACTATGCTAGAATGATGTCCCAGTCTGGAGCAACAACTTCCTACGCACAACCTGCGCCACCGCAATAGGCTCAGGCCATGGCTTGGCCTACACAGTAGTATGAGAAGCAAATACCCACATTTGTGGCACCACCTCCCACTCAATTCTACTATGCACCACCAGTACAAGCAGTTCAAGCCCCCTCCCCCGCTCCACCCACTTCGTTGGGACAAGTGTTCACACATCAAAACCGTCCCAACTAGCCTACCCCCAACAATCAACAAGGGAAAGATAGAAATAATTGGCCTCGGAACCAAGCCAATAACCAACCACAGGGAGGAGGTCAACAACCAAACTCTCCCAACAATGTTGCAGCAAATCGACCCGCCGAAAACCCCCTACGCTAGAATGCACCAAGACGCAATGCCCCATTGCGCACAAACCAACCATGCACACTCTGTGATGTTAAGGGGCACTACACATTCGAGTGTCCCCTCATGGGTTCTGCTAAGCAGGCCATTCAGAATGAAGTTCAATAGGCCGCCAATGCTGCAAATCAATCCCAACCAAACCTAGCACCACAAGGACCTCTTCCTATGGTGCTTGAAAACCCACTACCAGTCCAAGGATTGGTGGAAACTGCTCCGCCTCCCTAGGCCAATCCCAATGCTCCAAGGGCACCTCCCATGATAGAAATAGGTGTTCACCACCTGCTAGCCATGGCGACTGAAGAGGTCAACTTACAAACTAGACAGAATCAGTACAGTACCACCATCGAACTTGCTGACACATCAGCGACATCTATGTCCAAGTCGATTAATGCATCTCTTCAATTATCCCCTTTCCCCCACCCCCCCATACGTTGAGTGGCCAACAATGCCACAGCTAGAGCTGTTGTTAGCTATACCGTTATGGATGATTTGGCCCAAACACCAATGTCCATGTCTACTCTTGAGGTACTCAAAACATGCCCAACGTAGTGGAAAGAGTTACTAGCCGCCCTTAGGGTCGTAGACCCCTCCGACTCCAAGTTGATCACGTTAAACATGGAGAATGGAGAACCATGCATGCCATCGACCATCACCTTCCAAATCCTGGTATCTATCTGGAACTTGGTTGTGCACTGGTGCATAGTGGATGAGGGGGAATCCACGTGCGTTATGTCTACCTTGGTTTGGTAGAACTTAGATCACCAATTCTGCAACCATCCTCCACAACTCTGTGGTCTTATGATGTACACCCCACTAAATCCCAAGGAATCCTCCCCCATGCCCCCATCACATTAGCTGGGAAGACAGTGTTGATTGACATAGAGGTTGTCAACACTCAACTAGACTATAACCTTCTCCTCGAAAGAAGTTATATGTATGCCATGAGAGTGGTCGCATCAATTGTCTTCCATCTCATGATGTTCCCTCACGAAGGGAATATTGTGACAGTTGATTAACTCACTTATCATGATCCATAAGGGTTAACGGCACCTACCAACATTATCCCTACCATCACCACCATTGAGCCACAAGGGGCGACCACACATGCTAATTTCATCCCTGCAATCAATGCTATGGTTGACAACACACCAACCTCCCCATTGTTGAATGTGGGCGCTGAGTTGTTTGTCGATCCCACCATGATGGCTCCTTTCCCATTAGTGTCACCACAACCGACACAAAATGAAACTATGGACTTGTGCATGGTCTCATCAAGCACCGTTGCACCCAAACAACAACCATAGCCACAGCCCCAACCACAACCACAACATCATCCACAGTCGCAACACCAACAGCAGCTGTAGCATTACTCACAGTAGCAGCATTATGCATAGCCGCAACCACAACCACATCCCCACATACAACCAGGAGGGAGTTATCTGGGCTCATCTCCAGTCCATACAATTCCCTTCCTCTTTCCCCCACCTGGTGTCATGAGCAAGCCGGTAATGGCCACCTTAAGCCTACCCAAATTTACATTAGGAATTTTGGTATGGTATCTTGATCCACCAGCTCAACCAACAATGCCCCAGGTTGTTTTAACCCTAGTACAACCCATTGCAGTCGAGTCTCACCCTCCACCTAGTCTGCAAAATCCAACCGTTGCACCCACACCCGCACCACCCCACCTGAAAAGGGCTAGGGGCAAGAATGCCAAAGCTACCGCAGAACCACAACAAGTCCCACCTTGTGATGTCTATGAGCAACAAGGCCACCCAAATCAAAATTTCCCTGAAATCCCAATGATCCATGAGCATTTAGATGCCATGGATACAAACAAAAACATCCCCATGGTTGAAATCCCAACTGCACCAATAGTCAGGAACAAGGCATTGAGAACAAACCATGCTTGCACCCTTTGCGGTTTGTATGGACATTACTCTCACCATTGCCAAGACCTGCCCGAATTTTGAATGGCTTTAGTTGACCTCCGTCAACATTCCCTTGAGTCTGAAATCACCTTGATCGAAGAAGTTCACCCACCACCTCCTTCTTCAGACACCCTGTCCATTTACATGATGTCTAGTTCTACAGACCCTCTTGTCTCCACCATCACCAACGGTCCATCAAACCTGTCTCTTCCATTGTTTCCCTAGCCATAGCCACAACCTCAGTTACCAGAGAAATAGTGGTTTTCATTCCCACTCAACATGATCCTTTTCCTTTTCCTACCCTCCAGGATCGTGAGTAATTCTACCTTGGCAACCCTCCATCTACAGGATTTCACACTAGGAGATCCTCTGTGGTACCTTGAACCACCTACCCTACCCCTAAGGCCCTAGGATGTGTTGAATCATGTCCATCCAATTGAGATGATGTTGCACTTACCTCCAAGTCCATTAAAGACTCCCCCTGTCTCCATTCCTACCCCTCTTCCTCCAACAGAGACTGGGGGAAAGGCCAAAAAAACCACAACCAATACCATTTACATGATCTCTAGCACCAATTGACCTTTTGTCTTGTCAGCTGTGGAAGATCCACCTGATCTATCCTAGCACCACTTACGTGATGAAAGAGATATATGTAATACCGCCTCTGGTTTTACCCCATTCCCTTTAAACCATAGTGTGGAATTGGTTCTTCCCATAAAATACCAGATTCCGTCACCCTGCCTTGCCAATGACCTTCGTCTCGACAAGGGGGCATACCTCTTCACTGACTCGGATGGTCAACTCTTAAAGAATCCCTGCAACGGGCTCTACCTTAATAGATTTTACGCTTAACATCACCAATGAGATTTTCTTTTCTTGTTTTTCAACGTTTTTCACCACAAATTAGGGGCAACGCCATTAGCTGCTACTCCAAAGTCATCTGGAATCAGTTCGAGACACCACTCACACTTCTGGGCTCAAATTTATATCTCTTTATGAGACCATCATCTCATGTTTAATAAATCAATTTTGGGACCATTTCCCACAAGTCACCTTGATTTACGAGCCATGACATGATGATGCAAGTGTCTCATTTTTACTTTTATTTTGTATTTTAACACATAGATGTCTTCCCCATTCACCCCACCTCATGCAGATCTCTGGACCATTGTCCACAAAATGATTTATTTTTCTTGCATGTATTTGGCATAGAATTGTCCTTGGACTTGCACTCACATCACATGTACTCAAGTCCGTCCATCGCAACACACACACACTCTCCTGACCTCTATCCGAGAGCCACCTCAGTTTGCATACCTCTGCCGCACCAACTCGTAAGACTCTACCACAATCTATCCCGTGCATGTATTGAGACGTTTGAGAGCCTTCTGGTTCATCCATACTACGCAGATGACCTTTGGACCACTGTCCACCGTCTCGACATGGGGCACCACCTATGCCACCACAATTGGTTGACCGCACTGGAGTTTCGTTTAAGATCTTTTCTGACTCCTTAAAACAATGAAAAGATAGTTGAGTGCAGTTGCTTCCTTTCTCGCTCACTAAAGTATAGGAAAGGGCGTCTACATTGTCTCGTTTACCTCCTTTTAAGGACCATGTAGACCATTAAACGAAAAGGACCACCTTGGCATATTCAAGCCAAGACCGTTCCCCTCTACATACTTTTATGTTTTCTCGGGAAGAGGGGCCACACTTTATGAAAAATATCACCACGGGTTGTCATTAAGCTCTTTTCTATCCTTCTCATCAAGAAAATATTTCCGAGCAAATTTGGTTTCGTTCATGCTCGTAAAAGTATCTGAATGACCATCCAGTAAGTATAGGTTTAACCTTTTCCGACCTGATTGGACTACCAATGGTAAATAAGTCTCTCATCCACTCTAGGATGGGTGAGCTCTCCTATCTATAATTTTATCCTTTTTCGGGCACAGGAGACTACCAGTGAAAATATCCCCCACTAGAGTCTTCTTCGTGCTTTCAGACTCTCTAAAATTGAAAGCACCATCGAGTATTTACCTTCTCGAACTCACCAAAAATCCACGAGATCGTACCACAACGGTGTCCCTAGACACCACCCCATAGAAAATAGTTTGGAAGTATTCCCCCTTTGGGTTGCCTTTGTTCAGAGTACTCTGCAACGTGTCTTCCTTGAATCCCATCAATATCGAAATTGTCCTCCTTCTCCAAGTATTTTCCATCTGCAGTGACATTCCCGGTATTACAACTATGATCATGTTCCCATGAGTCAGTTTCATTTGCTGCCTGGTCCTCCCTGCCGTCATACTCTGAACAAAGGAAGTTTGAGTCTATTGCACTCCCCCTACCCCATGTTCAATTCTTTCCCTCCCCCCCCCTATTCAGTGGGTCAGTCCGTAGATTGTCTCATACCTTTTAGTTATTTCCATTGCGCTCCTTGTCAAGGAAACATCATTGCCTTGAATAGGGGTAGGTCTCCCTCTGTCAATGACAACACATATATTCCAAAGGATAAACCTAGAGGTCCCTATATCCTAGTTTCATTAACCCCATTGATGAGTTCCTTGGACCACTTGAGAGGAGTCCTTAGTGCCTCTCGGGATGGTTGTTTCTCACGTGCTCGACTCCAACTACATCATCTCACCGTTAAGATTCGTACAGGGTTTGGTCCGCACAGTACTTGGTCAAAGACCTCGGATGTCACCTCACTCTAGCTCATGGACGAGTCTACTTGAGGGACCTAAACAGGTTATGTCCCCTGTGATTTTCGGGTAGCGTTGGAGACAGTGTTCAAAAGCCCCAGTAGTGCTTTGATATACCTTTACGATTGATGCAGCATACATGTATGACAAATACTCTAACTCTCGATCAGCGAGTCCATACATCTATGTATCATTCCAGATCCAGCACACTGTCAGTCATAAATATATAGCATTCCATGAGAATGCCATGGGTCCAATGTACCAGATCAATATTGCATTCAGCCTCACATTGAGGCAACCATTATTGTATCATCACTTGTATATGATTGGATCTTGTATTTTAGAGCATATATCAAATTATTGTTTTGACATTGTCACGAGCATGGGGATGCCCGCCTCGTCCATATACATGTCACACATTATTTGTATCTCACCCATTGATGGGAACCATATTAATACAAAAACCAAAATCCACCATGCCCTAGCCCTGGAAGCACCACCTCATTGCAGCAAATGCTATGATGTCTGTCAGCCATACGATGAGCTCCTACCCTCACACATTAGGGGGAAATTTATTAACCCAAAAAATCCCTCACTAAGCTCTCCATGATCTACACCACCCAAGGACACCACCTCACGACCCTCCATTATACCCCCACACCCTAAAAAATGCTTAAGGATGAGGAAAAGGGCTTAAAAACCCCCAAAAGGAGCCTAAAATACTCTTCTAGGAGCTAAAGCCCCCAAAAAGGGGCTAAAACCCTAAAAGGAGCTAAAATTAGGGCAAAAGGGGATAAAAGCCCAAAAAAGGGGCTAAAGCCCGGACCAAGGGCTTAAAACCCTAAAACCCCAAAAAAGGCTATAAAATGAGGGTGGGTGGTCACTCTCAAAACACTTCTCCCTTGCATAATGTTATGCTTCCCATGGATGCCTTGAGACCCTTTATCTCTCAATCCACCCACACTCCCTTTCCTCCATCTCCATTGAGCCATATCTCCCCCATCCAAGAGAGGTGCTTCTTCAAGCTAGGGCATGGTGGCCCATTCGACCCAAAGAGAAGGTATAGCTTGTTATTTGTTGTATTTGCTTAGTAATTTCTTTGCTTTCTAATCCATGGTTTCATTTGCAAGTTTATTTCCTAACTTGTTTTGCAGGTATTTCAGTTTACCTTAGCTTAATGATTGTTTGCAGATTATTGGAAGCGGAACCTAACCTTTGTTTGCAGAGGGGCTCTCCATATTTCTCTTCCATCTTTGCTTTTATTTCTGTCTAGTTTCATTCCCGCTTTTCTTTTCAGCATTCCCACAAGTAGGAACCTATCCTTCCGTCCTATAGATGGAAGGTAGCCATTCCTGCCCCTGTAGCAAGGAGAAATCCCCTGTAGCAAGGAGAAATCCCTGGTACAGGAACTATTCCTGGGTTGGTATTGTCATAGAGTTTAGAATTTGGCAATAACTTTTATTATGAGAGTTCATTGAATTCATAATTCTACATAAAAACTTTTCTTTCTCTAAAGCATGCCTTTATACGATAATAATGGATGCAAAGCTGACTGCTTGACTATTAAAATCCTTATTTGTTGAGGTCGAATGTTAGAATTATGGATTCCAATATGATGAAAGATGCAACATTAATGAAATTCAAACCATTTTACTTTCCCAAATTTAAAATAAAGCCTATAACTATGGATAGCAACAATAAAGCAAGAGAAGAAATAGTCTTTTCCATTCCCTGAAGTGCTTTGATGGAGGCATGGTTGTGTATTTGATACTATAAAAAGGGTCATCTTCATTCTCTATATTGAGGCATGCCATTCTTCCAAAAGATATATTGCTCTGAATCCTCTTCTTGCATATCTTATCAACCGAGACTTGCAACATCCACTGGATCATAGTAAAATCTCTTCAAAATATGATCCACATTCACCTTCATCACAACATTTATGATATCATGTTTCCATGTTTATGGGAAACACATTTGTTATATTGAGTTCCATTTTGGTATTGAATATTGTGCTTAGTATTTATAAGATAGTGAAATTTGTGAATTTCCTATCTCTTGTCATGGATCATGATAACTTAACTTTAAAAACTGATGGTAGGTGCTGATACAAAATATCATGTGGAGGAAGTGTTAAATTTTACAAAACACATGGCTTACTCCTATGCACATTCTTAGTTACATATTTGTTGAAATAAGAGAACATACTTAGCTTTAGGAATTAGGAAATGCTTGTGAAACATTCATCAAAATGAAAATTTATATTTAAGCATCCCCTACCAGTTTTTATGTTGTGTTTAGTGTTCAATTCCAGATGATGAATAAGGTGCTGGCAATGTCATAGAGAAGAGACAGTAAACTAATGTCTCCTGATGCTGAATTCCAGGAGATATTGGAAACTTTTGCTTAGTAGATGGTGATCATATGGATGCTCTATTTTGGTCCAACTTAATTACTCGAAACCTTCATAAATGAACCAGAATCCAATGTCAATGCTGCATATTCTATGACTAGAGAATAAAATAGAGAAAGATGTTTGATGACCTAAAAAAGCGTTAGAAACCAACTTTGTATCTTCTAAAGTTGGTTTTGAGCTGGAGGTTAAAAAATCTTTGTTGGTTTTCTTATTCGATCCATTTCCCTCATCTATCTCCCATTCTTGAACTAGAAAAGGAGTCCTAAAAAATTCTACTGAACAATTATAATCCTCATACATGAATGCACAAAACCCTTTAGTTATGAACTCTCTTATTCCTCAAATCTCATGGACTCAGGTTTTGTTTTTTTGTACCATGTTGAAGAATGAAAACTAGGAATTCCCACATGTTTTTGTTTAATGAATTTCCCACAACATCCAGCCTTTTGCCTCACAGTATCTCTAGCATATCTGTTGCATTCAACCTTGGTATGTTATAGTCATGTGGCTTCCATCTCCACCTCTCATAGCCATTATCATGCCTTCTCTTGAGGAAACAATTGAATGACTCATCTATGTGTGGGAAAGAACCTAGAGGGTAAAGTGTACTAGTATCATTAGGAACCCATATTCTAGATTATATGTCACACTTATTCTCCACTGATTTCTCTAATCCATTAACAATCCATTGTGACTTCAATTCTGTACCATTAGAAGCTCAATCAGGTGCAGCCAAAAAATAAGTTGGCATGATTTTAAGGCTCTGAGAGCTTTCACTACTAGAAAAAAATCCAGGAGGCTTATTATTGAACCCTGCTAAAATATTCTTCTGCGCGGAATTCACAAAAAATATTGTCGTATTATTGAACCCTATACACTGGTGCTTTCACCACTAATTAATTAAGGTGCATTGTCATTCATTTTACACAATTAACAATCCCAATTGACATCTGCACATCCTATATTATCTTGCGACCTACAAAATGTTTACACCTGTGCTCGATTTTATATGCGAGGAACTATATCCCACATGGATAAACACTACAAAATTTCTTATTGTTCATATACACTGTAGATGGAAATGCTTACTGACGCATTGTATAAGTGTTTTGGCTCCATGTGAGCTCTCCTCTTTGTCACATGAATCTTGATACTTGGCACTTTTTCGTGCCAACAATGACCTTTGTTTGACAGGCATGTAATAGGTCTCCACTCACTTCTAAGTTCAAGTGAGTAATTTTTATCTAACTATAACCACATGCCTTATTTTTCTTCTCACAATCGATTGGATCCATTGTTAACTGCAGTTTGTATTTTATGCACAAATCTTTGTGAATGCACCTTGGTGGTATGTGGTAATGAGCAGAATGATATCTCCATTTGTAACACAACAAACTAATAGAAAGTCTATTGTTGCACATCCTGCTAGAGTGACAAAGACCTTAGTTGTATGTGGTAATGAGCACAATGATATCTCCATTTTTAACACAACGAACTAATAGAAATTCTGTTGTTGCATGTCCTGCCAGAGTGACGAAGACCTTGTTGAAGTAATGCACTGATTCTTTTCTTACAATTTCAGTTTTTCAACATGCAAAAAGAATTGTTTCACCTTGGCATTTGGAATTTTGTTTGTGTAAGGGCTTGGATACTCACTTTGGATCATAACTTAGAGGCTATTATTTTATATAGGTACATTTCAGTGGAATATGGACCAGTAAAATATAGAGGTTTGAGTAGAGAAAATGACACAGAATTATTTGTAGCAGATGGGGGAGTTTCAGAGTTGTTCATCAAACCAGGGGTGAAACATATTGTTGAGATCCCTACTATAGAGGTGCATTTTTGTTGTACATGTTTCTTTAATAATGAGTGTGAAACACTAAAATAATTCAAGTCTTACAAAGAAAATAAGGATTAGGGTAACAAAATCATTGAATAAAACTTAGTTTATAGGTTTACCTTGGGTAAAGGCCAAGAAAAAAGCACATGCATCATGGGATTCAAAAGCATATTCAGAAAAGTGCTTGGATTATCCTCTTGTTGAATTCACATAGGTTGGATCCACACTGGTTTGGGATATAACAAATTTGGGCTGGGAAGTCACCTATGGAGAAGATTTTTTACCTAATGCAGAAGGTGGTTACACTATTATCATATGGAAAGTGAAGAAAGTGGCCAACACCAAATTAAGTTGTCAATGAAAATGGGATAGAGACTGGCCACATAATTTCAACAACAATAGGTGGTCAAAATGGGAATCCAAAACAAGATTTTAAGACTCATAATGTTTTTAGTTCTGTTACACTCACTTTTTTCTGGATTAATGTATTGAAATGGTGCTTATCTTTGTTCTTCCAAAAGCTTAGGTGATTGTATAAAATATAGTTTTACATTGCTTCTGTGGATGGGCCCAATATTGTTTTCACAGTACAAATGCTGAAATATTTTGTTTTGTCTTTGCTATTAAACTGCATATGCCTACAACAGTTGTTTACTAAATTCTGTATTTATAGTTCTAGTGTAATTTATGGATAATGTGAATGACCAATTTATTTGGGAACATAAACAACACCTATTTGTTTTTTTCCTTGGGAAAAAACGTATTTATATCTCCAGAAATAAATTTAAATATATTCCTCTTAGGTAATGAAAAAATCTTCCCACTGCGGGCTATGTCTTGGAGGATACATCATAGATCTTATCTCTTGTAATTCTTCTTCAAAATTTCATAATATATTGAGACATTAGACAACCTAAGTCATAAGGACTTCTCTAATCATCAACTTCATTTCCTAAATAGTTACATATAGTAAATACATCACACAAAACATAAAACTGTGAGAAGTACTTCAAGCTAATCATGATCAACAACAAACTAACAAGAAAAGACCAACACTGCATCCTTATATTCATATTCCTTTACCTGTTCAAGAACTTCTGATAAACCTGGCTCGAATAGGGAATCATCCATAGAATTGAATTTCCTATAGATATGGATGAAAGGGATCTGATCAAAGTGTTTTACAATGTCTGAAATTTCTAAAGAATGCTTGGCCATATTGAAGAGGTCAGATTTCTGAACTTGATTTTTACCATTTATCCATCTAATGACTAGCGGAGTCACCAAATATCTGTAGAGAGTTAAGACACTTCTTCAAATATTTTTTGGTTAGTAAAACTATAGCTATAAATTCACCATAATTGTGTGAACTTGTACCCATGAAAGATTTACCAGTGTAGTAATGAGCATCTGAGAGATGAAGAACATATTCAATTCCACATTTCAGCCCCTTGTTTTGGCTAGTCCCATCAAAGAAGCTACAGGTAGTGGATTTATTAATGTGAAGGGGAAGACAAATTTTAACCTTTGGAGTCTTGGGGGAATCCTGAAAATGTGGGAACATGGTTGTTGTTTAAGTGGCCACCTGAAAGATTAGGACCATCCTATCTTCAAAAATAGATTCATTTGTAGTTGTCCATAGTATTCATACAACAAGAAAGGGAATGACTCTCAATTTCTTAAGCTCCCTTCTCACAAAGAATTCTTTGAAATTCTCCATGATATTCCCTTTATACTATAATTGATGCATATTCAGAGAGGCTTCCATATATTTACAAACTTGGATAGAAAAGGGGATGAAAAAAATAGGTGAGAATTTGTTTCAATATATCCCTACAAAGAGAGCACCATGTTGGTCCTTCTAATCTCTTTTTCTGGAACCTATCCCATGTAGGAAGCATGTTATGAAAATAAGCCACATCATCAATATAATTTTGGAGGGGGCTTTGATTTTCCACATTTGTGCCACTAATAGTCTGAAGAAAGAGTCGCAGGATCCTATAGGGGTTCATAGCCCAATGATACCACATTTACACTAACTTCCCGTTTCCACCCATGCTTTCTCATCTAGGCTCTTAAATAATTTGATATGTGCTTTTTTCAGCTCTCCTGTAAACCTGTTCCAATGACGAGCATGTGGGCCTTCAAGACCTACTTCTTGTGTAGAAATCCATCCCTGCCTCTAGAAACAAGTCATCCTCTTTCTCTATTATGTTTAATGTACACAAGCCTCTTAATTGAAGATGTGCAATGATCTTAGGATTAAGGAACATATGGTGAGAGCAACCCATAATAGCATCAGTTCCAATTCATACTTGAAAACCCTCCCCAATTTTTCATGCAAGATGATTACCAATGACAAAAAAAAATGCCAAAAAAGAGCCATCCAGTGGTTGGATGCTTGAGGTACTGTTTTTCTTGAATTCCAAATCTAGTCCATCAAACTCTTTGGAGCAATGTATTTTTGGATTACTATCCTGCACCACAAACTAACTTTTATGAATATTTTTTAGAGGGATTTAGAAGCTGGGAATTTTCCAATTTTCTTTTAGATCTTTGACATCCCATCCTATGAATTGATTTGGTATGGCTAGCAACTCCATCGAGCACAATGAGACCCTTTGTACTCTGGCCTACCTCTCCAGAGGTAGTTGGAACATAGAATTTTAATCTTCAACAAAGCTCCTTTGGGTATGGAGTCTAGAGGCAAGAGTATGCTCCTAGCGATGAATCCTTGTAAACAATATTTCTTCATGAGATATTTCAAAGCGATATGGAATATTATTAATGAACAAATCAACATCTGATAACTTTGTAGCCTACGTTATTTTATCCATAGTTGCGTCATCCTTGCCATATAGTATATTCTCCCAAATGCTCGTTGCAATAATGTAGGTTCTTGATTTACTACATCAATCTGCCCCCTCAACCATTTCAACTCCAAGCTTTTAATGTCATGCCCATCCAACATCACTTGTTTTATCCTAATTCTTCATGGAGGATCACACTACAACTAAGCTTGACCTACATTTTGTTTCCCTTTTATTTCTTGCAACCGAGGTCATTACTTTGGTACTTGGTATTCTATCACAAAAAATTGTTCTTTGTTTGGATGGGCCAGTGGTCACTACAGTAGGGCATGAGAACCTCCTTGTTGTTGTATCACATGCTTCAAATCCTATTTTATCTAGAGAGAAGGTAGAGCTATTATCTAGAATTTGTAAAATAAATTTGTTTGGTGTGTTATTTTTTTAATAGCATCTATTTATAAATGCATGTTGTACATCAATTTGCATCTTAAATTTGTCAGCACTATGGCTATGGATCCAGGTGCTTGGTTTTACTGTGTATAACATTTCTGAAAATACTTGCCCTCTCTCTGGTCAGATTACTTTAATTCCTGGTTCTCATCTCGCGTGGCTTGGATTTAGTGAAGAAGGATTATTAAGTTCATACGATTATGAGGTATTGAGCTCCTAAATACCTAATTTCAGGGACATGTAAAGGTTTCCACCATTAATTTCTCTATTTATATTCTAGTATATCTCAGGTATCCCCAAAGCTAGTCTTGAGTGTCCTAAACTTGTCATTACCTCTAGCATGTTCATTTCTTGGAGCAAATGAATTAGAAAATGAATACCTTAGAGGCAGTTTACTTATTTAACAGGTAAGTTGTATATTTGTGATCCTATTTACATAATTTTTAGAGTTATATAATGAGACACCGTTATTGAAAATGTTGAACTAGTTTAGTATATATATACAATATAAATGAACATTGTATATGCAAAAGAAAGTTGAATATGCTGCAACATATAGACGTGAAATTAATATGGAGGAGGACAATATTTTTAAGATGGAAGCCACACTTTATTGTTTCCTTTTACATATTATAGAAAATTGTTGAAAGGGTGGGTTTCCATTTGATACCATATAGTATTTTTTAACATAACTCTGCGCTCAGTGGCCACCTTTGTTTGCCATGACTTGAGAGGTCCACACTAGCGCTTCAAATTTAATCAAGTAATCTAGTGGATCCTTTGACCTCTTTCCTCTCTTTCCCTCAGATTATCTGTTACGCTCAACAACCAAGTATCAACTCCACTCCCCACATCCTTTATATTAGTCGTGGTTGGGCCAATTGCATGGTAGCAAGATGTCTCACTCTACCATTGCACTAGCAGAAATGTTTTTGCATTTCTTCCTTCAAAATTGGACATATTAATCCCAAATGGTAAGATAGTCAATTACCACATCTTTAATTATTCCTTGAAAATATGCTCAAGTAATTTGAAGTTTGAATGAGACTAGCTTCAAATATTCTGAAAGTAGAACAATTTCAGTCTAGATAACTTTAAAAAAATTGAGGACCTGCTTTAACCGAAAGTTGCAATGTTTTTATGTGTCTACTTGTACTATCCTTCCATTAACTAAATTTCAAGAACTTATGGTTTGATTGATTGAGATCTAAAATAGTCTTCACATGGTTTGAATCAACTACACTGCCTTCGCACATCTTCCATATCTTTTCTAGCTTACCTTATTCTATAAATTGTGTATCCCTGCAGATCCAACCCTATTTGTTAGACCATTTTGCACAATTAATTTATGCAAAATATTAACTTTTCTTTAAGTCCATAACTTGCAAAAATTATTTATTATGAAGAATAAACTTATTTGAATACATTTATTTATTTTCCTCTTTTTTATTGTGTAGAGTTGTGTTTGTAATGTCCCCGGTTTCGACCCCATTTGCATGATGTATATATTGTAATTAATCGTGGTGATGAGCTCAAGGCAAAAGCCCCACCATCGATTTGGTTGTGTATGTTTCAGCACTAGGGATAATTGTCGGAGGTATGTCGTGCTATAAGGCACATTATAATTCGGCATCATGTAAACACACACATCAATTAAAATAAACCACAACCGGCTACGGCAGTGCAACGTTGAAGGAAAAGGGCATGGTTCCAAAGGATAAGGGGTGGGGGATGTCAAACCTTGGTTTATGGGGGAAAAACCCATGTTTTTCCACCTTTGTTTGTTTGTCACCTTTTGTCTCATCCAACCTTGTCAACCTCTTTAATGCTTCAGCTGGTGGTTGAGGCAGTTAATGCCTTTGGGAGTGGGGTGGCAGGACTGTCATTCCTTTGCCCACCTGCCCACTCCACCCACGTCTGCCCATTCTTCTCCCTCACGCACTCTTCCCTGGCCAGTTCACTCTCACCATGATTTTGGTTTGTTTTCTCCTCACGCACAGGTTTTGGGGCATTTTTGGGGTCTCATGCAGGTTTTCTTCCTCTCCCCCATGAGTTGCTGAGAACCCACGAACTGCAAATTCGCGTCCTTCCTATTGAGTGTGTGCATCCACGGACAAAAACGGAGCTGTTTTTCCTCACGCAGGGCCTCCATTATCTGTTCCTTGCCTTGCTGGTTCAGATTGTTTAACCACGCACAGGTATGCTTCTGTTTGGGGTGCACATGGAGAGCTGAGAGCCGTGCTCTTGCATCCACGACTGCCTGCAAAGGGCCATTAACGTTTTTGGCTGTCTCACAGGCTATTTGGGTCGTTTTTCCTGGCTATAAGTTGTGCTCACTAATAGATTCAGGGCTGTAGTTTTCCCCATGTTATGAATGTCATTACTGTTACGTCTGGGGCTGCTGTAAATTCAAGTGAGAGTCATTTTGGCCACGTTAGGGCCAAGAATGACTCAGAATTCATTTTCCCTGTTTAAGCTGTGATAGCTAAGTAATTTCCTGAGTGCAATGGTTAGTCTTCGGACTGTGCTGGCTTGGCTTGTCTGTTGAAAGCCTGTGAAACCCAGCTGTGTCAATTTGTTGTTTGTACCCCTTGGCTATGTATAAGCCTGCAATTAACCCTTATTCCGGAGGAATCATGCCCAGTTCGGGGGTGGCAGCATTGCTGAGAGATTGATGAGCAAGCTGGCCTATGGTTGGGTGGAACGTTGCAGCGACGTAGCTGGTTGCGGGAAAGTTCTTAATCGAAAGATAAGTGCTGCTGTTACTTCACCTCTGCAATTTATATACTGTATTATGTGAAATGATGAACATGCTCAATGCTGGAACTGTTTATGTATATTTTCTTCCGCTGTATGAATAAAGACTGTGCATCTGTGTATGCCTGTAAGTTTTAAATTCAGCATTTGATTTCTCTCAATGTTCATGGCGCCATTTGCCCGGTCATTTGTATTTGATGTTCGTCGCGTCCTCTTTGCCGGTTGAGGGATGGGGACGTGACAGAGTGGTATCAGAGCTCTGAGTTGCAGCAATGGGCCTCTATGGGCCAAGAAGGTGCAGTGACAGAAGGTAGAATTACCTTCTCTGTTCAGCAGAGCAGCAAAAAATTTCAGAAAAACGGTCTAAGTGTGAGTAGTCGGACCACTGGAGGAAGTGGAATTCCGCCGTTGCGGAGGGACTGGAAAAGTTAATATCCACCATTGCGGGCGAATGGGTGAAGTTTCTCGTCCGACCGTTCCGGAAGGGTTCACCGAGTTAACCTCCGACCATTGTGGAAGAATTCCGGAAGTGCCGCTATTGTGGACGGCGGAGCGATCCCGCATCCGACTCGAGATCCGTCCGATCGCCGACACCGTAGAAAGATTTAAAATTCGGCTAAGTATGGAACGGTCGAGCCATTGAAGGAAGTGAACTTCCGCCGTTGCGGAAGGATTGGTAAAGTCTTCCATCCGCCGTTGCGGATGGCGAAGCGATCCCGCGTCCGATCCAAGAGTCATCCGATTGCCGACGAAGAAGAAATTTTGGAAATTTGAAAATTTGTCTAAGTGTTGGAGAAATCGGAAGGGAGAGTTGTCCGACATCCGATGTTCCGAGAGTCAGTCGACGTCTGATGTTTCAAGAGTCAGCCGACGTCTGATGTTTCGAAAGTCCGCCGACGTTCGACGTAAGTGCAAATCGAAAGGGCTAGCGAAGTGGGCGTTCACCGTTGCGGGCGAACTGATGAAGTTTTCCATCCGCCGTTGCGGAAGCCCAAACGATTAAGTCTTCCGATGGGAGATTCCCCCGATCGCCGACACGTCAAAAAGGTGTAAGGCTCAAAGATAGTTTGCTGATCAGAAGAGTTGACGAAGTAGATGTCTGTCGTTGTGGATGAAAATGGTTCAGCATCCGATGTGAAGTCAGCCGACGTTGCGGGAGGTTGGAGCTTCCGGGGAGCCACAGTTGCGGAAGGGTTGAAACTCCCGGAGAGCCGCCGTTGCGGAAGGTTAGAGCTTTCAGAGAGCTGATTTGGCGGAAGGGAGAATGGTTTGAGAGCTGATACGGCGGAAGGGAGATTGGTTGGAGAGCCGATTCAGCGGACGGAATAAGGGTCCCGAGGGCCGATTCTGCGGCTGTTTTTCAGTGGATTTCAGGGCTGAGAAGTCGTTCTTGTGGAAGGAAAATTCTGTGTTTTGGGAAAATGGATCAAACCCAGAATTCATAAAGGATGAATAGTGCATTGAAAATGAGATTTTCAAGGTGGCTGAAGTTGGCCCCCAGTCCAAAGTATAGCTGTGTGTAAAATACAAAGGTTGCTGAAAGTCTTCATTCTTGGAAGTGGTGTAGTTTTCACATCCGAGGTCGGAATGACGCATGTGAATAGGCGTTGGAAAGCTTATCCAGCAAGGAACAAGGATAAGAGACCGGAATCTGAGAATAAGCAGAAAAGTGCTAATAATGGCCGCTATTGTCAAATGGACAAATCTGAACAGTTGCATGCCCAGGGGTAGCAAGGACTATGAAGTCAACCAGCTGCTGTGTGGAAAAGAAATTCCATAAGAAGATGAGGGATTTGAAAGGGAAGTTTTCATTAAACCCTATCTTGCTGATTATAACTATATCTCCTACGTTTATGCTTAAAATGCATGAGGATATGTTCTGTATGAACCACTAATGATAATCATTGTTTTGATGTTGGCATTAGTGGACAAACCAACGATGACATCGACTGGATGAATATGTTGCTAATGCTGAGGAATGTGACCAGCAACCCCTTGGAGAAGGGATAAGGCAAAAAGTCCATGACAAAAGTTGGTGAGCAAATGCTGCAAATCTCCTACAAGGACCAACTAAATTGGGCATGGAAAGGGTGTAAGTAAGACCCATGCAGGTAAGAGTTTGCTTATGACAAATTCCATGGATTGGTCTAGGTAAGAGACCTCATACCATGTGAATGTTGGAATGTAGAAAGGTGTCATGCCTATACATGTTAATGATATTGATTATAGTAATGCATCCTATATGAGGTAGTCATGGTTAGGCCATGGTATGGTTGAATGCATAGTATTCCTGAATCAATGCAAGGTAGCGTTGAATGGACATACATTAAGAAGATTTTATGAATCTTGTAGTTATGCATTGGATGTATGCCTATGAAGGGTGTGAATGACTGATTGCATAAGTGTAGGTGCAATGTTGTGATGTATGGCATGAATGCATTGAGATGAATGCATGTGATATCATGAATGACTAACAGCTGAAATGATGAATTAATGATAATTCTGGAACTGTTTTGAAGGCTGTCATGAATGTAGGATAGTCATGATCAAGTGGCTGCCAGAAATGCTCTATTGAAGAGCAAGGTGGTATGAATGATACGCTTGTGAAGTAAGGAGTATCTAAACACTCTATCTAATTGCATGAATGATATGACTATACCTTGCAATGTTAGCATGATAATGATTGCACAAAGTAAATGAGCTTTGATAATATTGATGTGACTAATAGCTGGAAGTATTTGAATTTTATAAATTCTGAAAATGCTTCAGTAAATGGTTGTAGCAATGAAAAGTTATATGCATCCAGACTTACCAAGTGTTTGGTTGATTGAAACTCATGTTTCAGGTAGATTCCTTCGAGAATGGCATTGAGAGGCAAGACCCTAACCAATGCTAGAATCTACCATGTAAAAGAGCTGTTAAATTTGAACTGTGAATTTCAAATTTAAGGAATTGCTGACAACTACTAGTCATTGTTTGGCTCGCATAAGCTTGTGTTTGGTTGTTTGAAGCTTATGTTTCAGGTAGATTATTTCAAACATGACAGTGAGAGGTAAGTTCCTGACCACTGCTAGAATCTACCTTGTGTATGCATTATAGGTTGTTAAATTTGAATTATGAATTTCAAATATTGCTGACAACTACTAGTCACTGTTTGGCTCGCATAAGCTTGTGTTTGGTTGTTTGAAGCTTATGTTTCAGGTAGATTATTTCAAACATGACAGTGAGAGGTAAGTTCCTGACCACTGCCAGAATCTACCTTGTGTATGCATTATAGGTTGTTAAATTTGAATTATGAATTTCAAATATTGCTGACAACCACTAGCCACTGTTGGCTTGCATAAGCTTGTGTTTGGTTGTTTGAAGCTTATGTTTCAGGTAGATTATTCCGAGAATGGCATTGAGAGGTAAGATCCTGACCAATGCCAGAATCTACCATTTATGAGAAGAATTCTCATGGTTGTAAAAATTAGTTGGTACGGGTTGTTAGATTCGAATTGTGGATTTCAGATTTAAGAGGTACTAACGGCTACTAATCATTGTTGGCTTGTGTGAGATTGTGTCAGGAGGGACACATGGGGTACCCGCTGCAGGAAGATCATATGTGATGACCTGCAAGAGCCAAACATTATGGGAAGTTTTTCCCTTGGAAATGGGTTTCGGGTGAAACTCCATTAGACATTTTGAAAATGTCTCATCTGCACTGCATGTTTGGTGATAACATGAGTGAGATGGTTTGGATTATGTCAGTAAGACGTGTGTGGATATGAAACGTAAACAGGAAACAGGGATGGGGCCTTGGGTTGCTTAGACTTGGTGATTGGAAACCACACAAACAGAGCTAGAGGGTTGGCTTTCTTCTCCACAACCCCGGGATAGCACTAGAAGGGAATGCAGGGCCTAAGGGACTGTGTAGCAGAGAAGGGACTGATTCCTTGTGTTGGGTGTGTGTGTGGGTGCTATAGAAGTCAGGCTAGTTCTGGTGTAGGTGTTCCTAGCTCTACAGCGATCTCACCAGCTTAGCATTCAGTTTTCCTAGTCCCTCGATGGTGCCTAATAGATATAAAGGCATGCTGCGATGAAAAATGGATAAGTGTTTTGTAACCCTTGCTATGAATATGCATGTTTAATTATTAAATTCCATATGTAGAACATGTTTTGATTTATTTCCATGATGACCGATTGCTTGAGTATGCATAGGTCCTACATGGCACACACCAAAAGAGAGTGCACACTTTTCCGATGTCGAGTCATGAAAGGGTTTTCAATATTGATTACACTCTGGGGAGTGGACGCACTCCTGGTGTCTCAATAATTGATAGTGAATGATATGAATGTGATTATAGTTTAGAGCAATGATGCTGATGAGTTTGCTTGTATTGCTTGTGTTGCTTGTGTTGACAGGCTAAAGGTAAAGGTAAATGGTTGATATAAGTGTATGTTGGTATAAGTGTATGGCGATATAAGTGTATGTGTCATTGTTGACATAAGTGTATGATGGGCTGTGATATGCCTAAGGATCCATAGTAGATCCTAGACCTGGAAATGGTCATGATAAAGTTCCAATCCCAGTTGACATGGTTATGTACTAGCTAGACATTAATTATTTTATGTTGTGGAGCAGCCGGCATGCTGACCTAACATCTAAGTCCATAGGCGATCCCAAGGCTTGCAAAGCGAAGCAGGATCCTGTGGACAAATGAGGAAACGTACAATACAGATAAGTATTGGATTGTTTTGCTTATGAATATACATGTGTATATGATTTGGATATGATGTTTTAAGCTCTCGTTCTAGAGATGAAAACTAATGAGAATAAACTAAACATTTGAATCTATTCAATGTTGGATATAGGTATCGCTAGAGGCGAGGACTATGAGAGCATCCTAGAGGTGCCTGTGGACATGTGACTGTCCTAGAAAGCTCGGGTTGAGCGGTAATGAAAAAGGTGCTAGTAAGACGGGGAAGTCCTAGCAACCGAGACAAACCATGTGGAGAGACTCCATGGTTTAGAGTTTGGAAAAGACCTAAGACACTAAGTGTCATGACCAAGAAGGATTGGTCCAGCATTCACGGTGAAGTGAAAGAGGCTAAGAGCATGAAAAGCCACAGTGATGGTGTGGGTTCCAGGATGGAACAAAACAAGGAGGAGAAAAACTCTTACTGCTCTCTCTTGCCTTTTGATTTTACATATATATATATATATATATATATATGTTTATGCATTGTGAAAACAAAGGATTGTTGAATGCATGTATGATTGAGAATGAAATGTGTGTATTTGCTTAAAGTAAATTGTGAATGCTGGAATAGTTAATTCCCTGCCCAGGAATGGACATGAAGGAGCTCATGTGCCTGTTGGGGAAGGCATGAAGAATATGAAAGTTTCCTTAATGGAACCTGAATTGTCATGCCAATTGGGTAATTAACTAACTAATTTTGATATCTATATTATGCTTGGTCTGATGGAATTTCAATGGTGCATTCCACAGGTGAGAAAAGTGAAACCAGCTGGTGCACATTGATCATGGCAACAAATAAAAAGTTGTTGGAATTAGCTGGAAGTCTCCTTCAAAATGATTTCCAAAACCCAAGAGAATCTTGGGGAGATGCTCAGGATACAGAGAAGGCAGAGTGAAATGAACCACCAGATTTTGCAAGACTCTATTGGTTTGCAAAGGGAGGTGAAAGGCCTTCTGGGAGCAATTGGCAAAGGGAAGGAAGGTGGATCATCACTGGGACAAATGTCCAAGCGACCCGATAAGAAACGGTCCAGGCATGAAGACTCAAAGGAAATTGAGTAGGTAATGATGAAGCAGCCAGTGAGATGCTGGAGATGCGGAGGACATCATTTACGCTGGGACTGCCCAATGAGGGAACATGATGAGGGCAATAGCCGCAAAGTTCCTAAACTTCGAGATCAGCAGGAAGCTGAGAACCAACAGGAAAAGTCCATGGAAGCCAAGAGGCTTGGTCTTGAACGTTCAAAGTAAATGATTGGATGTGGGATAGACCTGCAATTTTGAAATTTTGATGTGCAATTGTATATATATTGTATATATGTAATGGAACACTGAGGACGGTGTTATTCCAAGGGGGAGGGGAATGTAATGTCCCCGTTTTCAACCCCATTTGCATGATGTATATATTGTAATTAATCGTGGTGAGGAGCTCAAGGCAAAAGCCCCACCATCGATTTGGTTGTGTATGTTTCAGCACTAGGGATAATTGTCGGAGGTATGTCGTGCTATAAGGCACATTATAATTCGGCATCATGTAAACACACACATCAATTAAAATAAACCACAATCGGCTACGGCAGTGCAACGTTGAAGGAAAAGGGCATGGTTCCAAAGGATAAGGGGTGGGGGATGTCAAACCTTGGTTTATGGGGGAAAAACCCATGTTTTGCCACCTTTGTTTGTTTGTCACCTTTTGTATCATCCAACCTTGTCAACCTCTTTAATACTTCAGCTGGTGGTTGAGGCAGTTAATGCCTTTGGGAGTGGGGTGGCAGGACTATTATTCTTTTTCCCACCTGCCCACTCCACCCACGTCTGCCCATTCTTCTCCCTCACGCACTCTTCCCTGGCCAGTTCACTCTCACCATGATTTTGGTTTGTTTTCTCCTCACGCACAGGTTTTGGGGCATTTTTGGGGTCTCATGCAGGTTTTCTTCCTCTCCCCCACGAGTTGCTGAGCACCCACGAACTACAAATTTGTGTCCTTCCTGTTGTGTGTGTGCATCCATGGACAAAAACGGAGCCGTTTTTCCTCACGCAGGGCCTCCATTGTCTATTCCTTGCCTTGCTGGGTCGGATTGTTTAACCACGCACATGTATTCTTCTATTTGGGGTGCACATGGAGAGCTAAGAGCCGTGCTCTTGCATCCACGAATGCCTGCGAAGGGCCATTCACGTTTTTGGCTGTCTCACAGGCTATTTGTGTCATTTTTCCTGGCTGTAAGTTGTGCTCACTAATAGATTCAGGGCTGTAGTTTTCCCCATGTTATGAATGTCATTACTGTTACGTCTGGGGCTGTTGTAAATTCAAGTGAGAGTCATTTTGGCCACGTTAGGGCCAAGAATGACTCAGAATTCATTTTCCCTATTTAAGCTATGACAGCTAAGTAATTTCCTGAGTGCAATGGTTAGTTTTCGGACTGTGCTAGCTTGGCTTGTCTGTTGAAAGCCTGTGAAACCCAGCTGTGTCAATTTGTTGTTTGTACCCCTTGGCTATGTATAAGCCTGCAATTAAACCTTATTCCGGAGGAATCATGCCCAGCTCGGGGGTGGCAGCGTTGCTGAGAGATTGATGAGCAAGCTGGCCTATGGTTGGGTGGAACGTTGCAGCGATGTAGCTGGTTGCGGGCAAGTTCTTAATCGAAAGATAAGTGCTGCTGTTACTTCACCTCTGCAATTTATATACTGTATTATGTGAAATGATGAACATGCTCAATGCTGGAACTGTTTATGTATATTTGCTTCTGCTGTATGAATAAAGACTGTGCATCTGTGTATGCTTGTAAGTTTTAAATTCAGCATTTGATTTCTCTCAATGTTCATGGGGCCATTTGCCCGGTCGTCTGTATTTGATGTTCGCCGCATCCTCTTCGCCGGTTGAGGGACGGGGACATGACAGTGTTATACTTAAATCCTGTCACCATCATGTTATAAAACCATTAACTTCCATGTTTTCCCTTAATCCCAACACTTAGAGTGGAAACGTGTTCTGTTTGTCAATCCTACTTGAAAAAACCTAGCACCACGCCTACCTTGTGGCTGATGAGCGGTACCATGCTCAGCACCACCTGTATCATGTTTTAGAGAAGTGGTGCCACTGCCTATGGTATTTGTTCTAAAAGCGGTTCTCATCTAAATCGATCTATTATAAGGGAAGAAAAGCGGTACCCTGGGTTAAATGGGAAAAAATAGAAGTTTCTTGAGGCTTCTAGATCTTGAGCCTCATGTCCTCCCTTATCCCTATCATTATTTGTTAGTTTGAGCTCGAGGTCCCCCATGGTAGGATCTTGGAGCCACCTCACTCATAATTCTCTCAACTATCCCTATCCTTTGAGCCTTATAAATACAAGATCATATCCATAGTTGAGGGAGAGAACTATAGAGGTATTGTTATGCCATTTGATTGACTACTTAGTCCAAGTCATTGGAGAGCATAGAGAGCAAAGTTGGAGCTTTATGGGGATGAAGTGTTTGTCTCATGGAGGGGCTTGTCGACACCAAGGAAATGATTGTAAGCTTCTCCATACATTCTTAATGAAAAGCTGATTTCTGTCCCACATTACTGTTGTTTTGATTTCACATGTACATGTTGTTGGATTCCTTAGTCACTAACATGGATAAGTAGATGATTTTTTGGTAGCTTTGATGTGTTTGCATGTTTGATCTGTTTGCAAGTACACAGGTTCACAATCGAAGTAGTATTCCAGGTGTCTACACTATCCAGGGAAGGTCTTCATCCTTTGTCGTTCAATCATGTTGGAGCAGGGCCCTGTAGCTATAGGAAAATTTGCTATATCGGGACAAGAAAGTCAAAGGAAACAGTACCTGAAGTGGCCAAGAAGAGAGAGCTCAACCACTACACTTAAGGAAGCGGTGAAGACAGGAGGGCTCAGCTACCCTCATAAATGAAAATCAGCAATGGTCCGAGGTATTGAAGAAAAAGGACAGAAGGGGAGTGACCAAGGAAGCGGTGTCCATACCCACAACCAGCGCCGGGAAGCGTGGAAGACTACAGAGAGATGCAGTGTGACCAGTAAGCAGTAGTTCAAAGTACAAATAGGCTGACTGTCACAGTTAGGGTTTTTAGGTTACTGCTGGGATAGGCCCACAGTTTTGTATCAGGGTGAGACCTTCGGGCCACCTATTTAAGCATGTATTTTTTATTATGAAGGGTTAGATAGTTAGCTAGCCAGACATTCAAATAGACAATTAGCTAGTTGTTTATTCATATGTATTGTAAGATTTTGAGAAAGAGTCGAGCTCTGGGTATGTATTCAGTCTATCGTTATCTTACTGTAACCAGTAGCTGAATCCTTGAGGATGAATGTAACAATCCGCAGGGATTGAGAGAGAGAGAGAAATAATATATTGTAATAAGAAAGCAGAATAGAAAGAGAAGAGATCTAAGAGAGAAGGGATCCCAGCTGAGAACGCGGAGTTTCCCAGAAGATCTTGAGTTGCATAATAGGTTGCAGCGGAACTGTGTTTACTCTCTCCAGATATAATATAAACGTAGTTCCTGTGGACGTAGCTTCCTCCCTAGAAGTGAACCATGTAAAATCCATGTGTGGTGCGACTGTTCATGTGATTGTGCTTTACTTACTTGTTATCTGCTATCTATTACATGATCTTAGCTAACAGTTAATGAATGTATGTATGCTATCCTTTAGTTTACAGTAACATAGGAGGTTAAATGCGAGTTGGATGTGTTAAGTATTTTGCATATGAGTTTATCAGTGCTTGATTGAAACCGTAATAGTTACAATGTTAAGTCACTTATGTATATTTAGTTCAGCAAGTTGAGCGCAATAGATGTTAAGCATGCTAGACTGTAGAGGTTAAGTGAAGTCGTTTAACACCTTGATGAAGGTTAACTGAGCTACTATATGCAGAAGGAAAGCTGTTGGACCTTGAGAGTTGGAGATTCCTATTGAGTCTTACTATAGAATCTTATATCACAGCACAGAAAGGCGATATCGCGCTATCGGAGGAGCTGCGATGTGGGATATCGCAGGTAAAGCGTCAAGTTGAAGAGAAAGTCCGCGCATCGTCCTAGAAGTCGCGATGCGATAAGAGTCAGTCTCATAGCAGAGCCTGCTCAGAAGAGAGATACAACGCTTATAGAGAGACTCAACTGGTTAAGAAGAGTAAGGAGAACGTAGGATGCTGTTGTAATCTCACAGATCACATAAGGTTACCAATAATACATACTAAAACATAACCATAAATAAGAGACAAGAGACAAGAACTGATAGGAAAACAGATTATATTAATGTAGTGAGTTCATACAAGGCACAGAACTGAACTGAGTTCTTGCTTGGCTCAACAGCCTAATATATACCAGTTACAAACAGTTACAAAAAATAACTACCTGTCGGTTCGGTGAACCGACACGACTGTTAGTTAATTCGACTAATCTTTTAGTTTAGTCGACTGACCGACTTAGTCAGTTGATCGACTAGTCGGCCCATCGACTTAGTCGGCTGACTAAGTCGGTCTTCATTCAAGTCGACTTATGTCGACTTTTCTCCTTCTACATCTCCCCCACGAACAAAATGTTTCTTCGTCCCGAAGAAACAGGGAGGTACAAAAAACGAACTCTTGTGGATGCAGTCAAACTTGCTCATGCTGTGGACTGTGCAGCCGGATGGTCGGTCTCCTTTGGACACAGACTTCGACGATAGCTGGAGCTGTGATGGACAGATGATGCTGAAAGTCGGTCCAACTCTGTAATGCCTTCTGGATATCGATCGTTAAGGTGGTAAGACTTGAAAGGATCGACATCTTTTCGGACATGGTAATTTCTGCTATGTTTTCCATGTTGGGACCCAACAGTTGGTTTTGTTCTTCTGCAGCAGTGATGAGTCATTTCATCTGAGGACAGATGATGTCGACTCACTCTAAATTGGGAAGGGCCTGTTGAACCCACTGATGTGCCTCTCATTCTAGTTTCTGCAGTTTGTTAGTCTCCATCACAATTTGTTCTTCAATGGTCTGCCTCAGTTCTGCCTCTGTCGACTTCCGACTCTCCAGAGCCTGAATGCCCTGCCTTGCCTGCCTGGTCTGCTGATAGACTTGCCCATAGTGATTAGGCCAGTCTCGTAATACTTGCTCGGTGACCAATGATTCTTCCATATGATCCTGGAGAACTTTGTAAGCTTCCGAGAATGCAGTGTGTTGGGCCAGGAGTAGTCGAACAGTCTCCTCCTTTTGTCCTTCTTTAGTCTCGTGCAGTCGGGTCTGGACAATCGATACCATTGTCTCGAAGAGCTGATATGCTCTTTCAAGTGGTTGATCTGTGTCAACGTCAATAGGGCCTGGTATCACGGTCTAGACTAGAGCTCTGCATCGGCCGAGAAACTCGACTTCTTCTACATTTTTGGTGACCAGCTCTTTAGTTTTTCGATCTGTCCTTTTCTTGGACTCTTTGGCCACTGTTTTCAGGAGTTGGCCGACCTCTGTGTCATCCAAGGAACTTACATACCTTAGGGTAATGCGGAGGCCGGATGGTCTATGCTACTCTTTCTTTTTCTACTACTTGTCTGGCTATTGTTCTTGCTCCTGGGTACCTACAGTAGTGGAAGTTGGGTCTGTGGTTGGTGGATTGGAGGTCGAGGGTTGTTCTAGTTGGTTAGGTGGTATAGAATATGGATGTGTTTCTTTTTGAGGAGGGGGTATGGGGGATGGGGGTTTTTCTATTTGAGGAGGTGGGAAGTCGGCTTCTGGTTGTGAAGATAACAGTGGTGGTGCTAGGTTTGGCTGTAATTCTGGTGGTGGGGATTTCGACGGTGGAGGTGGTGGGGAAGGAGGTTGGGATGATGGTGGTGTTGGGGACGGAGTGGGGGTATGGACAAGGGTTGCGAGAGTGGCTTCAATATGGTCGAGATGGTGACGTGGGTGGTTCGTTCTGTGTCTCAGGATCAACCTTCTCGATGACAGACTGACTGTGTCCTATGATGTCACCCTCATCATTGATCCTGGTAAATGTTGTCTTTTCCTGGGCATAAATCTGTTTATGTATTTTGAGAGGAGCCGTTGTCTTTATTTTCTGGGCTGACTTAAACAGTGAAGGCAGTGTCGCGAAGAAAGCTTTAAGCTCAGTGTCCTGGATGACCCTGGCTCTGAGTGCCTCCAGGATTGTGCGTTCATATTCTTCACTGGGGATGCCCAGCCATTCTGTTGGTGCTTGTTCTTCGACTACGAGCGTCGGAGATGGGGGTGGGGGGATCGACACAAATTCGACGACATTCTCAGGAATCATTTGTGTTTTGGATTTCGTGGGCCGACCCTCTGGAGCTCCTGCTTCCAGATACCGTTGAAACTGAACTTCAATGGATACTTTATTGGCACGGGCATCCTCGACAATGTCGACGGCCGCGGCTGCTAGTTCCTCGTCATCGTCGGAGGAGTCAGCCAGAATAAGCTTACGCTTACCCCTCCCTTGTTGTTGTTTTTGGGTTTTGAGTTTCTTCTGGGAGACAGCTATCTCCTTAGCCAGCTTCTTGATGATGCTTCGGGATAAAGTATATTCGGGGTCATCGGCTTCGACTTCACCTGTCGGTTCTTGAGTGGGGTCGACGACTGCTGGAGCTGGAGGAGTTGTCTGTTGCTGTGGTTCTATTATTGGTTGTTGTGGTTCGGTCAGCCGGGGGTCAACTACTTTTACAGTCAGGGGTTTAACGGTGATGTGTACCTGACTAGTGGGCATGGTCGGGGTATCCTCCGACACAAATGTGTTGATGTAGAGATTAAGCTCGTAGTCCTCCTCCTTCTCCTGGTCAGTAAGCGGCTCAATGATGGATAATTCAACCTGTTTGGAAGCCTCTGGCATGGGTATCTTTTTCTTTGCCTGTCGGGTCAACTCTCAGAAAATCTGTTCGATCGTGGGGTAGTAGTCTAGGTCCTGTGCTTTAGGGTCCTGACCTCGCATGTACCATATGGATGTATGGTCAAGTTCTAATTGTATATGGGACTCAGCAGGGAGGTTTCGTTGGATGTTCTGGGGCACCCTCCACCTCGTCGTACGGACTTTCAACTGCTGAAACCAAGTGTCTAAGTGACTTTCCCTTGTGCTAGCTCATGCAGGGTTCCTTTTTGTGAGAAAGTTTTAAACCTGTGCATTTCAAATCTCGTCAGCTCTCGGAATACTGGAATGCCTTCCAGATAGATGTGGTACATAACAATCCAGATAATAAGGGATAGAAACTTGATTATACCTTCGACCTCTTGGCAGCGCTCGCAGATGGTTTTGACCATGTCGACGACATAGTCTCCCCATCGGTAGATTCTGCCGTCGATGGCGATCGTGTCGACAGCCTCTAGCATTTCTAGTTTAAGGTCGCTGCTTCGACCATCCAACGTGAGGGTGACTGCTATAATTTTAGCCACAATTTGTGGTGTCCTTGTTGCAATCTGGCCGATCATCAATCCCTTTGAGTTTTTCCCAGTGGGTGTGCCCGTAAGTTCCTGGACCAACCCTTCTTTGATGCCGATAGGTACCGGACTTCCTTGGTTCGACAGACCTATAAGCTTGGAGATAACATCCCCAGTTATGTCAATCGGCTGGTCAAAATAAAACTGGCCGTTGTGGTAACGACTGATGATGAATTTAACCACTGCCTCTTTTGTCCCACTGATGCTTGCCATCAGTGGTGCGTTAGGGTATTGGAAAATTGTGCTCTTCTGGATTTTCTCAGCAGCCTGGGTCATTCGGTTGTCAACAAAGGCCCACTCTTGGATATCTTGCCATAGTTTCCAAAATGGGCCCTCCTAGACCTTTTCGTTTTTGATGTTCTTGAGTCTGTTGAGCAAGGGGGTGTCCTCAGCTTGCAACTCCTTTTCCTTGGCCGCAGCTCTGGTTAATTTTGGTGCCATGGTGTCAGACTGGTCGAAGCTTTGGTCGACTGAGATTGCAGGTGCTCGGATGGAAATGGATGTGGTGAATGAACCTTTGACGGTCCATTATTTATAGGCATGGATGGGGTTGAGTGTCGAAATGGGTGTATTAATGGCGGACTTGACAGTTCAACTGCAATACTCGAGTGTGACTTAATGGAGGATTTGTTTCGATGCTTGAGGCCATCAACGCATGATGGGACTTTCGAAGTCGATGGTCGTTGTCGTGGGTGAAAACGGTCGGCCTGACTGGTCGATGAAGATGGTCGATGGTCGAGGTAGTGAGTTTCTGTCATGGCTTGTTGTCGGATGTATTATTTAGTTTTTAGAATTTTTCTATATTTTTATAGGTTTTGGTTGACGGTTAAGGTCGTTATTTGATTTTTTTTTTTAATTTATTTATTTATTTATTTTATAGCGTTTGAGTAGGGCTCCATTAACGAGCTTCCAGAATACTAAGCCCTGTAATGTTTTCAGTCGGACTGAACCGTTGGGATGTATTTCTTCGACAACGTAAGGTCCCATCCATTCTATGTGTAATTTCTTG
Source organism: Pseudotsuga menziesii (assembly GCA_001517045.1). Lineage (NCBI taxonomy): Eukaryota > Viridiplantae > Streptophyta > Pinopsida > Pinales > Pinaceae > Pseudotsuga > Pseudotsuga menziesii. Next base: position 42,081 of record LPNX010492351.1, read on the forward strand.
GGTTTTCCCTTTACTCGACTGTTATACAGTAAAGCAAGGTCGTCGATCGAGAGGTTTTTGTTTTTGATGTTACGGTCGTGCCAGGATTTATGTTGTTGTTTGTGAATTTCCTGATGCTGAATAGCCATGATTCGATGTTCTTCTAGCTTACTGAGTTGAAATAGTCGGTCCTTTCTTGCCTGTTCGACATCGACATGCAGTATTTGTGCAATAATAGGTGTCTGCTGTCAGAAATGTAGGGGGATGAATGCTTCCTGCCCGTAGACTAGTCGAAAGGGGGTTTGATCGGTCGACCGCTTATATTCTGTCCTATATGCCCAGAGAACCGTAGGGATTTTCTCATCCCAGTCGTCTTTGTTGGTGCTGCATATTTTGGTTAGCCCTTTGGTTAGTGTTTTGTTAAAAGCTTCAATGGCGCCATTCAACTGAGGATGATATGCAGTGCTTCGTCGGTGGTCGATGTGAAACTGGTCGGTCAAGTGTTTGATGGTTTTATTGATAAATTGTGATCCTTGGTCGCTGATCAATGTGAGTGGGCATCCAAATCGGGTGATAATTTTTTCATAGATAAACTTAGCAGCGACCTCACTTGAACATGTATCGACGGGTTCAGGTTCTTCCCATTTAGTGACATATTCTACTGCCGTGATAATATATCTGGCACCTGATCGTTTGGCTGGGATAGGAAAAGGTCCTATGAATCCTATAGCCCAAAGTTCAAATGTGAGACTAGGGTTTACAAATATCAAGGGAATTTCTGTGCTCGGTAGAGGTCGACTAACAAAGTTTTTGCAATATTTGTGGATGGTCGGCCACCATAAGCCTGACTGTTGGATTTTTCTTGAAGTTGTATCTGCTTGAAAATGTCCTCTGGCAGGTCCATAGTGTGCTTCATGCATGATTTGTTCTCTCTCATGGTCGAGTACACAACGTCTTAGAATGTCGTCTAACCCTATTTTGTACAAAAATCCATTGATGAGGCTGTAGGGTGCATCCTTCATAGCTAGGATTTGTTTTTTCTTGGTGTTCAGACCTTCAGGTGCCTGACCTATCTCCAAGAACTGAGAGATTTCTTCTAGTTCTTCAGGTACTGCTTCTATGCGAAATAGATGTGCATCTGGCAAATCGTCGTCGATTCCAGTTGGTTCCTCCCCTGTGTCGATACATGATAGATGGTCGGGTCTGACATTTAGCTTTCCTAGTCAGACCACTACTTCAAACTCAAATTCTTGAAAAAGAAGTAACCATCGACAAATTCGTCCATGATGAAGGGGTTTATTAACAAGGTACTTCAAAGCTTTATGATCAGTATAAAATATAAAAGGGTTGGCCAATAGGTAATGTCGATACTTCTGGAGAGCAAAGACCATACCTAGGGTTCTCGTTCAATGGTCGAGTAGTTCCTTTCAGCTTTATTTAGTTTTTGACTACTGTATACGATAGGGTAATACATCCCATCATCCCCTGGTTGAGTAAGGATGGCTCCAATTGCAATGCCTGATGCATCAATATGTACATGAAATTTAGTCGACCAGTTTGGAAATTTAAGTATGGGCGCTTCGACCAGTTTTCTTTTCAATTTGTCGAAGGATATTTGGCATTCCTCCGTCCATATAAACTCCTGATCGTCTTTTAGCAGTTCCTCCAGAGGGTAAGTCATATCTGAATAATGTCTGATGAATTTCCTGTAGTATCCTGTATGGCCCAATAACACCCGGACCTGTTTAGGGTTTATTGGGGGTTTTAGGTCGAGGATGATTTTTATTTTGGCAAAGTTGACCTTTATACCGTCTTTGCAAACAATATGTCCTAATAGTATGCCAATGGGAGTCATAAAAGTACATTTCTTAATGTTTAAGGAGAGTTGTATATGTCGACATCTCTCCAGCATAATTCGGAGCCATGTGCAGTGGTCCTTTAGGGTGGAATATATGGTCCAGTCGTCGAAGTATACTGCCATGGTCTTATAGATATATTCTTGGAATGTTTTGACCACAATTCGTGAGAATAATGCAGGTGCATTCTTCAACCCAAAAGGCATAACTCTGTATGCAAAGGACCCAAATTCACATACAAATGTTGTTTTCTTTTGATCCTCTTTGGCTATGGGTACTTGATTATATCCAGAAAATCCATCTGTAAAAGAATACCATTCATGGCCTGCAACTTCATTTAGAATTTCATCAGCATAGGGGGTGGGGAATGGATCTGTGAGTGTGACTTTGTTTAGCTCCCTAAAGTCAACACAAATTCTTAACCTGGTCGGGTCATGTTTCTTGGGTTGGACGACCATGGGACTTTCCCATTCTGACTGGTCAATGGGGTAAATAATTCCCGCTGCTAACATGTTGTCTATTTCCTTCTTAACTATCTCCTTATACTTATGAGCTAGTTTGTAAGGTCATTTCTTGACAGGTCAGACATCAGGTTTAGTATGTATTTTCATTTTTCCCATTTCTTGTACTAACCCTTTTAAGTCTTTGTAATCCATTACAAAGACATCTTGGAATTCTTTCAGTAAGTTGATGATTTCGGTGGTTTGGTGTTCGTTCCAGTAGTCTCCAATCTTAGCTATTTTTGGACGGTCGTCGTTTGAAATGTCGACCTCCTTAGTTTTCATTTTGGAATCTAGCCACTCTGGTGCTTTAGCTTCATTGATCAGCCGACTTCCTTCTTGAAACTGTGAAAATGTAGCCGAAAATTCGGCTGCAGGCATTCTGTCTAGGTCTGGTTTGTCGGTGGTCTCGAATTTCAGGATTGAGTAGATCGGTTTGGTTGTTTCAATCTGGTATGTCTTCCACCTAAAGCTCTTACCCTCTATGTGTTCATTTTCCAAGTGTAATCGTGTCGACTGTGATTTTGATTCAGCTTGTATCTTGTTACAGTCCTTGATTTGTCGATGGTCGTGGTTGAATTGTTTATCTGTCGGTTGAAGAAACTTTTTGATTTGGTGTGCTGTCTCAGCCAACTTTTCGTTTTGAGGTTTGAACTGGAAGTCATTAATAAAATTTGCTTTAAGTTTAGGCCAAAATAAGGTTTCTCCTCTAGCCTCCTCCATTTTATACCATTTAGTAGGTAAGTCGGCTAGGGTTGAGGGGAACAAATGTGGCCAGGTGCACTCATCTTTGTGTCCAAGCCGTCTCCACTCCTTTTCACAAAGCTTGATGTGTTCTTCTAGGTGTTGGCCTTGGAAAAAGATAGGGGTTTGAGCTTCCTGAGTCATCTTTTTCCCACCAAATCATTCGACAAAGAAAGTTGAAGCAGTTGTCCAGGTCTGCAATTTTGTCTGATGGGTGTTCCACCCTCTAGCTGCTTGACCTGTAAATGTTTCCACTAAGCTTTGAAGTCTACCATGTTCTCCAATATTTTTAAATACTTGTTCAAGGTGCATTATTGGGGATTCTCGTTCCTTATACCTAGGCAGTTGGGTATTATGTAAGTTGGTCGGTTGTAATGTAGGTCGTTCCTGGATTTTGTTTTCAAAGACTTTGGGGATAATCGGTACAGTGAAGCACTGTCGGGTGGGGTTTTTCTATACCTTTTGTACAGTCCAGCACCCTATTTCTTGTGTTTCATAATTTTCCATCTCCCAGTCATATAATTCAGCATCGGAATTGTAACCAATTGAGTCTTAGTTACCTAAGTGAAGCTCCCCATAAATGTTTGGCTCTGTATAGTTCGCATTATTATGGATCTAGTAAAGCTGTCAGACATCGACTTCCTCATCAATCGGTTCGGTCCAAGGTGCTCCTTGAGAAGGAATAATGGGTATGATGACTCTTTGACCATTTCCTTTTAACTTAATTCGTTCTTTGTCGAGGGATATGGAGGATTTCACCTTTCGTCCCCAAGGTCGACCAACTAGTGCGGGGAAGGAGCTAGATCCTTCATTTGGGTCGATGATTTCAAAATCAACCTTAGTCGAGATTCCTTTGATGGTCGTGTCGACATCTTTCCAAACCCCAATGGGTTCAATAAGGCCTTGGTCGACGAGTTTTAGGTAAATTCCTGACTCATAGAGTCGGGGTCAGCCCATCTTTTCCCATGTATCTTTGGTCATGATATTTACCTGAGACCCGAAATCGAGAACCACTTGTCAGACATGATAACCTTTGATTTCCAGGTGAACAAGTGGGTCGACATCATTTTTGTATTTTTTATTGAGGCTACAAATGTTCTTAGTTTGTTTTCCACAGTTAGTGCTTTTTATTTCGTGTAATAAATCAATAAACTGGGCTACGGATTTGTCGGTTTGGATGAGATGTGTTAATTGCTGTGTCGTGCTAAGTCGACTGGTAATAATATATTCTTGTTGTGCTATGTCTTGAAATATGTGTGTGGCTTCTTGATAAGTTTGTTTTTCCTTCAGGGGATCCGGATAACCATTTGTGTTTTTAATTTTACTAATTTGTGGGTTATCAAGGCCTGTTTTTGTGCCTTGACGAGTGACAATATGCAGATTTTTACTGGTTAATATATCATGCTTTTGTACACAAGACAAGACATTAACATTCTTCTTATTATTGATTTTTTCTAACATGGTAGGACAATCCTCCAGAGAGTGATTTCCTACCCCACAATGCGTACAGAATTTAAGGTCAGTTTTGTCCTTGTAAGGATAGTCTGCACATCTGTGTCCTTCTTTATAGCAGATGAAGCACTGGCTAGATCGACGTGGTCATATGTTGCCATTCTCGACGAATCGACCTCTTCCTCCAAACCCTTGTCGTTGATTGTCATACCGACGCTCATATCTTCGGCCTTCATATCGTTGTCTGTTCTGATCATTAGTATTATTTTTCTCATTGCTCTGCGCCACTGCATTCATCTGGTAGACCGCCTGATAGTTCTGTCTGTTTTTCAGGTTTAGTTGACAGTCGGCCGTATTGTGACCTTTTGTTTCACAGATGGTGCACCAGGATGCTTTTGCATTCTTCATGTTAAACGCGCATTCCTTCGTAGAATGATCCCTGGTCTCCTGGAAAATATTGCAAAAGACTTTAGTTTGCACAAATCAGACGTCTTGTCGGCTGTATTCATGTCGACAATTATCTTTTGTGTGTCCGGCCGTCGAACATTTTGTACACCAGATTTCTTGATTTTTGAGGGACAGTTCTTTCAAGGACTTCTGGACACTTTCCAGCTATTCTTCTATCCTATGCTCCGTCAGATAAGCAGGTATATCTTCATCCATTTCCACCTGCAGAGCTTTGGTCAACGCATCTTCATATGTCTTGAAGGTTTCCAGACTGATGTGTCTACGGATTTTTTGTGATAATCCTGCAAGAAACCATTGAATTAGCAATTGTTCATCAATAACATAATCTAATTGACTCAACAGGTCCTTCCAGCATTTGTCATAATCGCGGACAGTTTCCCCTGGCTTTTGCTGCGTTGTCAAGAGATTTTTAGCGGCCAGGTGCTTAGCGTCTGGGGTCTTGAAAAAGGATAAGAACTGTGCTTTAATTTAAGCTTTCGTTGCTCTAGGTTGCCATTCTGAAAAGGTCATATACCAGGTCAGAGCCCTTTTTCGTAAGGCTCCTGCGAACTGAGCCATCTGTCGGTCTTCATCCTTCACCTGGTTTGCATCCCAGATGGACTCACAGACGAACCAATGCCATTTGGGATCTTCATCCCCCTCATATAGAGGAATGTGGGCAGTTCCATGACCCATGTCTGAGTCGCTCTCACTGCTATCTGACATCGACAGAGGTGGGGGTGTGGGTGGTGCTGAAAGAGGTGGGGTCATTGATATAGTCGAGCCTGAGGAGTTTTGGTCGATGAAACTTGTGCCTCCGTCGGTGGTCGATTTTGCGTCATACAATGGATTGTTGTGGATTTGTATTGTCGATGGTCCACTCGAACTTTGCGTGCTCAGGTCTGACTCTTGGATTTCTTCGAAAGATGGATGTGGCAGGGGGGGTGCTCCTTCATGTGTCGGTAAGAGCAAGTAGATACTCTGAAAGGATGGTGCCGTTTGAAAGGTCACCCAATTCCCTTCGAGCGGTTGGTGTATAACAAGATGTCGTCCCGGGAATGGTTCGTCACCTAGTCGGCTCCAGATAGTAATGTCACTAGCTCGCAGTCGGAGGTCGTCTTCAATAATAGTTTGTATTATGGTACGCGGATTTACTGGGGAAAGGGTTAATCCTTGGTCGGGGACAGTTATTTGGAGAGATTCAGGCTGCTCTATCCACATTTCTTCTTCCTTAGGTGCCGCCTCCTCTTCTACGCCCTCTTCGCGTTAGTCATGACCTGACTCTGGCGGAATCTCCTCACGGTCGGTCACCCTAGGGTTTTGTCTTTGATGCAGCTCTGCTGCTCTTTCTCGTCAGGCTTCCCTTCGCTGCTGTCTTTCGTCCCTTTCAATTTTCTTAATGTCTGACATACTTTTTTACAATACTATACCTTCGATTTCCCTTCGGTCGACTTTTCATTACTAGTGACAGTAATTGGCTTTAGGTCGACTAGGATCCACTATACTCTACCTCCGACACATGACCAGCTACCCCCCCATAGCCTACCCGATGCTTTTAGAAATACCGGATAGTTCGAATCACTTGCTCATGAAGTATTCCCACTCCCTTTATGCAATAAATTTCTCCCACTTCCTCTGTTTTTCTGCCCAGTTGGTGTTTGGTGGCTGTTCACACAGGGGTGGTCTAGGTTCGACGATGTGTCCTGCTCCTTTCTATATCAAGAATTTGAACAGTAAGGTCGACAGGGAGCACAAGAATTGGTCAGTGAAATCTGTGTAGAATTTTGCTTTGACAATTTCCACTGATGTCCTGTCTTCGATTGCTCGCTCCTCACAGAAGTCGTCAGCAATTTTCTAAAACCACTCCGACAGATTTGAGCATCCCCCTCTGAACAGTTTATCTAGCAACTAATGTTCTTTAGTCGCATCTGGTCTTCTCATCCAGAAGCTACTTCAATATTTGTGGTACAGACTCGACAAATTTTTCATGTGTCTCTGTGAAAAATCTGGCTCTATCTTTAGCGACTGTTAATCTATTTCGTCGGGCGTAATTTTGCAAGTAGTTCGCAACTTTACGGTTCCACGAGTCCTTGATCTCCTGCTCTGTTATCATATGTGAGCCTATACTTTAGACATGTACTACTAGAAACAGAACCAATGTTGTAATCTCACAGATCACATAAGGTTACCAATAATACATACTAAAACATAACCATAAATAAGAGACAAGAGACAAGAACAGATAGGAAAATAGATTATATTAATGTAGTGAGTTCATACAAGGCACAGAACTAAACTAATTTCTTGCTTGGCTCAACAGCCTAATATATACCAGTTACAAACAGTTACAAAAAATAACTACCTGTCGGTTTGGTGAGCCGACACGACTGTTAGTTAAGTCGACTAATATTTTAGTTTAGTCGGCCGACCGACTTAGTCGGCTGATAGACTAGTCGGCCCATCGACTTAGTCAGCTGACTAAGTCAGTCTTCATTCAAGTCGACTTATGTCGAATTTTCTCATTCTACCGATGCTCCAGAACCTGGTTGATGACACGTGAGTCTTCAGCCACCCCATCTAGGATCACTTCGGGTGAGACTTCAGGCCGTTCTACGGTGTGTCGCCGAAAGGACCAGTGAACTAGGGGTTTTGTTGGTACATTAAATTAAACCTGGGTCTGCCCAGAGCAAACCAACAACTCATTTGTTCTGGATCTGAACCATTCAGACCAGAGGAACAAATTTTTTCCACAGAAGGTGCAATATTCCTAATAACAAATCTGGCGACTCCACTAGGGAATAGTGCAAATATCAGTTGATCTGATCTTCCTCAGTTCTTGAACTCTTGTCCAAATCCAGGCTCCATCTCCAAATCTCTTCAATCAGATCTACCATCTAACTTAGTGAATTTTGGTTTGAAACTTTTAGATCTAAACTATTTCAAATTTTTATGCTCTTTTTTACTATCAATCCATTAATTTTTTCCATGATTTGATCAATTTCTAACTTGATCTTTCATTCTCCTTGGGTTTTGGATCTATTCAAGGAACCACACATGTGATTTTGGCAAGAAGCGGTGCCACCGCCTGAAATCTGTTATCCACAAGCGATTCTACCACCTGAGTCCCGCTATCCAAAAGCGATGCTTGTCCAGAACTGCTATATCAAGACCCCTCCAGCACGATGCCAGGTAGGCCTTGTTCCAGAACTAGTTTTTCATCATTTTTTGCAAAAATTTGAGTTTGTTTGCTTTCAACCCTGCACTGTCAGGCTTGTGTGTTAGAATCTGAATGCTCATGGTTGGAAGTTCTATGGTAAAAGATTGGTCTGATTGAAGAATTCAAAAGCTAGACTAGGCTTATTGATTATTCATTTCCTCCCATGCTTGTTGGTTCTGATTGTGAAAGGAATTATTTTGAAAGCTTAGGTGTTAGTGAGCTCTCTTTTCATCTCTTTTATTAAGACTGAAAGAAAAACCATTTGATTAGCATCTTGATTTCATTTTTTGTTTCCATAGAGGACTTCCTTTTACTTGTTAAAAAGAAAATATTTTTTGACTGAGATTAGGTTATTATCATTATTGAGCATAAGACATTGGATCTCTGATTAGCCTCACAAGGTTTCAGGTTCTCTGTGTTCTTTTGTCTCTTTTGCACTAGTACTATCTCACCGAAAGATAAAAAATAGTGTAGTTTTAAGATAGATCTATCTATGTTTTAAGAAAAATAAAAAAATCGAGTGCATATGCATGTAGAGTGCTTCTTGTTTTTCTTTTAGGAAAAGAGACTGTTCCCCTTTTGCTTACTTTCAAAAAAGGAAAATGAGTTTGGAAAGTGTTTCTTGTCTTTGATTTTGATTTGTTCAAGATAGTTGTTTGGGAATTTTTGTTTTAAAATGAAAATAAAATACTCTATTTCCCTCCCGTAGGTAGGCATACCATGAACAGTAAAGTGAAATATTTGCATCTACATACTGCATGGTTTTACTTTTTCTGTCAAATTCCATGCATTCACCTAACCATCCACTTTAAAATTAACAGTAGTTATAGGTTAAAATTTACATAGAAATTTGAGTGATAGGCTAGAGACGTGTTTGGGCATCGTTAAGCATAGGATTTCTCGTTACTCATTCGCATTACATCCTGGGACTCACGCGGTTCTTCCATGTACCGCTGGTATATCGAACATCCTTCCATGTACCCTTGAGGTATATAGAAAGGTACTTCACATATTATATTGTATATAGGAAGGCCCCTTGTGAACGGTTATGCATTAGACAGCACTACTACTGATTTGATCACCCATGTACCTTGTGTATATCAGGAGACCCCACTAGGATACCTTATCTATCTAAGAAAATCCCTTTGGTTGTCTTTCTTGGAGCCATACACCGAAAATAGCATTCAGGGAGATTACTGTGCATGTACCCTTGAGGTATATCATGAGTGAAACCTTCTTGACAATCCTGGTGAGAGACTTGACTATCTGAACTCCTCTTGTCATTTAAGTTTGCTTGTTTGGCCTATAGCTTGAGTAGGGAAATTTTTGGTGTGTTTTCTGGTTTTGAGACCCTAGGTTAGATAGGAGTTGTACAAACTGGCTGAGCTAAGACAGTCTAGAAGAGTATGGGGCTTGCCACCTGATTTTATTCATGTTTTAGGAGAAAATCCTATGGAAGCTATCGACCAAGAAGCTGCTACCACCTCCCAAGTGGGAGAGAATGTGGTTACAGAAAGTGGCGGACCATATCCTTCACACTCACCTCCCTTGGTCCAACAACCTTATCAGGGTAATACTTCATTCCATTCTCCCACAGAAGGTCATGTTGATGATACTACCCATCAGGATTATGGTCCCAATGCTCCATTTTGGGACACCTCTATAGGATAAGCCATTGCCTCATTTGAAACCAGTTTAAACTTTTTTGAAGAAGTTTCACTAGATGAAGAAGAATGTAGACAATACTAGGCAGCTATTCTCTATGCACAAGATATTGAAAAGAAAATAGATGACATATTGGGCACACCACCATCATGTTCCGCACCTGTTCATGTGGGGTATCATTCACTTGTCAATTCTATGAGACCCATTGAACAAATTCTAGTGACTCCACATAATCCAGGTCAAACTTCCAACCCCACCGGCTTTCATATTATGTCTGTTCCCAATCCTCCCAGGTCTTTCGAACCTGGGGATCAACATTCAATTCCTATGTCATCATTACCTTCTAGTACCGAGGGGAAACCCCTAGGCATGACCTATGTTATTTGTCACCGGAATTGTCACTAGTCAAGGAAAAACCTCTGGTATAAAGAAATCTACATTTTATGTGCCTCCTACCCACACAAATGTGGTTAACCCCCCATCTAGTTTAGGTAAGCCCTTGGGGGAACAACCTGTAACCAATCAAACCTCTTGGGGGTATGGTTACATAGAAAATCAAGTACCTGTAGGAACCATAAATTATCCACCCAACCCTTAATTCCATATCCTAGTAATACTTTCATGCCATGGGGGCAACCTAAATAGTCCTACATTCCAGCTATGGGAGGGATACCTATACATACTGCGGGAGGTGCCAGAGGACCACCCTATGGAGGTGCTCCCCTTGGGGGGCCTAATGGTCCTAGAGGGCCCGATGGTTTTCCTCCTGATGGTTTTCCTCCTTATGGTCTTAATGTTCCTAGTGGTCCTGGAGGGCCTGGTGGTCCTGGGGGGCCTAGTGGATTCCCTCCTAATGGTTCCGGAGGGTCTAGTGTCCCTCCTCCTAGTGGTTCTAGTGGCTCTAGATGTTTACCTCCCAGGGGTCCCGGAGGGTCTGGTGGTCCACCTCCTGGTGTTCTAGGTGGTCCTAGTGGTCCCAATGGTCCTGGTGGTCCCAGAGGCCCCGACGGTCCTAATGGTCCCGATCCCAGAAATCAACCCCCTGTAGGTGGATCTTTCGATAGTTCTTTATCACAAAAACCTATGTATTAGTCTACTTATGGTCCTGGTGGTACTTATATGCCATATCAATATTACTAGTATGTGCAACCTAATCATCAGTTACCTTTCCTAGCAACTTTGGACTTGCCTGATTTGTCCAAGTTGATTAATGACCCCATTCAACATAACCCCTCATGGCCTCCCATTCTGGTAAAGTTAACATCAGAAATTCCAAAGGTCAAGGGGAAATAGGGAGATGATCCAAAAAACCATGTCATGGCATTCCATTTTTGGTGTTCTTCAAACTCGCTTATGGATGATTCAGTTAGTTTAAGACTCTTTCAGTGAACTTTGACCGCTACAGCCATGAAATGGTACATTGAACTTCTGCAACATTCGTTTGTGGATTTTGGCTCATTGGCAACTGTATTTCTTACACACTTTCAGCTTCCTATCCATTATGAAATGGGGACTAATCTCTTAAATTATCTATGACATAAAACCTCCACCCACATATCCGATCATATCCATTAGTGGAGAAGGCCGAGAATACTTATTAAGGATCCTATCCCAGATCCATTATTAGCTGATTGGTTTACTAAGTCTTTGTTGCCTCCGATTACTCGAGATGTGGTTATGGGCAGTGCCATTGCTGAATATCAAGCCATTAGTCAAGCCCAATATCTGGACTTGGTCTATTCCCAGTCCGAAACTTTGTATGACTTGATCCCTCAAGCTCCTCGTCCAAGCATCGATCCTGCAAAGACACCAACAAAATTCCATGTTGATGGGATTGTTGGTTCAATCTAGTCCTTGTCAGCTGAAAAACATGTAAGCAACTCCATACTGCCACTCCTACTCCTTTGACTCCCAAGGTTTTCACCGAGGTCAATTCTATTTAGAGTATTCAAACACCTAGCAACAATAAAAAGAAAGGTAAAAATAAAAACAAAAAACCTGGAAACCAACATGAGAATCCAAAACCAACCATCAACGATAATGATAAAGGGAAAATAAAAGAAAAATATCCATGTCTGCTATGTGGAGGTGACCATTTCACAAAAGAGTGTCCTCGTCAGGACAAAATCACCCAATTTTTGAAAACAAATCCTGCACCCACTGTTCTCACGGATCCTTTTCCCTCTCAACAACAACTAATAGACCACATGTCTAATCAGGGAAACTCTATTTCTTCATAGGAAATTTGCATGATGTCCTCGGATACTATTAGTTTTCAAACTCTAAGTCATAGTTACGAAAAAACCGCAGACAAGAAAGAAGACAATTCTTCTTCAGGAAAATCTCCCTTTACTGGTTCTCCTGAATCCTCGTCTACTGTCCCCCTAACCATCGAGAAGCCTACTCTTGACATGGTTTTTCATCCACCCAAGAGTACTCTTAGGAAGGATATTTTTAACCCTAATTCCCGAGATGCTCAATTTTATAATGTAGTTGAAGATCTCGCTCAGGCACCATGTGCAATGTCTACCCTGGAAGTAATCCAAAGTTGTCCTACACAACGCAAAAAATTATTAACTGCATTAGGATCTTTAGACCCAGACAATACTAATTTGATTCATTTCAATGTCAAGAACTATAAGTCTAGACTACCTCACAAACTCGCTTTCCAAATCATCATGAAAGTATTCGGAAAGAAATTCTTTAGAACTGTCTTAGATGAAGGAGCTTCAACTTTGGTTTTGTCCCTGTCTTATTGGAAAGCTATTGGCTCTCCCGAGCTTGTAACATCACCTATGACTCTGAAAGCCTTTGATGGATGAGTTTTCCAGCCCCATGGTCTCATATCAGCCCTTTCAGTCGATATTGGGGGAAAAACTGTTTATATTCAAGTATAAGTAGTAGAAACCCCGTTAGATTACAACCTCCTTCTAGGAAGAAATTGGTTTCATGCCATGACTGTTGTCACTTCGACGATATTTCAAACTGTCCAATTTCCACATCTAGGGAGAATTGTCACCATTGACAAACTCGATTTCTGTACGTTGGATGTTACTACCTCTATGGCTAATAACATCCCTATGTTAGGCCAGCCCCCTCCTCCTTACCAGTCAATTGGGGTAGGCATGTTCAAGGATTCGTCCCTTATGGGGAGTTTTCCATCCACTCCTCCTAACATAGACACAACGACAGTAAATATGATTGCACCATATAATTATGATCCAAAGTGAAATCAAATTATTGAATCCACCTCATTGAGTCCACATGAAGAAATGTAAAACATCATTCAAACCCTTTCCAATGACCACACTGATGAACTTCATCTGGTGGCTTTGGACCCTTACCACCTGCCCTATTGGTTAGAACCCTCTCTTCCTATTATAGATTATATCTCTAAGACTTTTCCTTTCGACGAGTCCATTATGGAGATCATGAATACGAATGAGCCTATATGGGAGGATAATCATCATAGATCCTCATTCCTTTCCAACACCAGTTCGGTAGACCATGACTTTGCATCCCTATTTTCCACTGATATTGTCAACACACCTCAAAGTCCTATATTGTTTCAAGACATAGATTCTAAAGGAAACCTATGCAACATTACTCAAACAAATCTGATTGACATATCAACCAAGCCTGGTACCATTGAGCATGTTCATGTTGGGCAGAACTGCTTGGCAAAAGAATCTGAAGCATACAAGGCACTTTTCAAAGAATTCTGTGATATTTTTGCCTGGTCTTATGAAGAAATTTCATGGATAGGCCCATCCATTGTTTTCCATGAAATAAAAACCTATCCCACTACTAAACCTATCAGGAAAAAACTAAGGCAATTCCATCCACAGAAGGCCACAGCTATTAAAGCTGAAATAGAGAAACTTTTCAAAGTTGGGTTTATTTATCCCGTACCCCTGACAGAATGGGTATTGAATGTTGTCCCTTTCAATAAAAAGTAGGGCGCCATTAGATTCTATATCGATTTTAGAGATTTGAACAAAACTTGTCCCAAAGACAACTTTCCTAATCCGCATATTGACCATATTATTGACAACTGTGCCGAAAGTGTCATATTCTCATTTATGGATGGCTTTTCAAGTTATAATCAGATTGAGATTTTACCCACCGATTAGCACAAGACAAAATTCATTTTCCTACGGGGAACCTTTGCATATAGGAAGTTACCATTGGCTTAAAAAATGCTGGAACCACTTTCCAGCATGCTATGTCCTATGTGTTTCATGATATAAAACATATTGTTGAATTGTACCTTGATGACCTCCCTGCTCATTCACAGCAACAAGAGGACCACCCTGGTCATCTTAGAGACATTTTCCTGATATGTCGTCATTATAATATACGGCTCAATCATCATAAATGTGTTTTTTGCATTGAGACGGGATTCTTGTTAGGTTTTGTGGTTTCCAAGGATGGCGTCTGGATAGAAACATTGAAAATTGCTGTTATTTTAGCTCTACCAGCCCCAACCAACCTTTTAGAACTCCAAAGTTTGCAAGGGAAGGAAAAATTTCTCTATCATTTCATGTGCAATTTTGCAAAGAAAACACATGGTTATATGTGTCTCCTTAAGAAGGACACTCTGTTATATTGGGATGACCAAGACCAATGAGCCTTTGATAATCTTAAACACGCTCTGACTCATTCACCCATGATACACCCCCCAGATTATTCAAAGGTTTTTCTCTTATATATTGCTGCCTCCACTACTACCATCACTATGGTTTTGGTGCAGGAAAATCCCGATGATCAGGAGCATGTGATCTATTATGATAGTAAGAATCTTATGGATTCTGAAACCTAATATTCATGGGTGGAGAAATTAGCATTAGCCATGGTCATTCCTGTTCAAAAATTTTGTCACTACATTTTGCTCCGCACAACCACTATATTGGCAGACCAGAACCCTATGTATTACATCCAGACTCATCAGGTGCTCGGGGGCAAGTACTCCTGATGGATAGTCATACTACAAGAGTTTGATATGGAATTTGCCAAAGCCACATCAAAGAAATCCTTGATCTTTGTTGAGCTCATGTGTGATCTTCCTTGTGCTTCGATGGAATCTGAGCCTAATGATTCATTTCCGGATGAATTCCTATCCCTGATAAGAACTACTGACCCATGCTATGGATATTTTATCATTTATCTCCAAACACAATGATTTTAGCCAAATCTATCCCATGACGATTGTCGACATATCCGTCACCACGAAAAATACTACCTCATCTTAAATGACACTTTGTATAGACGTGGGATCGATTCTGTTCTCCAGTAATGCCTCACCTGTGAGGAAGATGAACAAGTGTTGAATGATTGCCACTCTGGACCATGTGGTGGTAATTTATCTGGGATGGCTATAGCCTAGAAAATCATTTGCGTTGGCTATTTCTGGCCTTCAGTCTTGAAATATTGTCACGAGGCTATCAAGAAATGGCCACCCTGTCAACATTTTTATCCAAAAAAGTGCACTTATCCTGCTCCACTACACCTCATCATTGTCGTTGGCCCATTTACCAAATGGGGGATTGATTATATGCATTGTAATCCTACCTCAACCGAGGGGCATGGTTACATCATCAAAGTTGTTGACTATTTTACAAAGTGGGTTGAGGCTATGCCTACATATGCGGAAGACAGTAAGACTACCGCTCTCTTCCTATTTAATCATGTGATAGATAGATTTGGAGTCCTGCAGTCCATAGTTACTGATCACGAATCACATTTCCATAATCAAATGATGGAAGAACTAAGTGCCAAGCTAGGTTTTCATCATGAAAACTCTATGCCTTATTATCCGCAAGCTAATGGTCAGGTAGAGTCCATTAACAAAGTTTTGAAAACAATGCTTCGTCAGATGGTTGGAGACCATAAATCCAACTGGCACCATATCCTCTTTTCCACTCTTTGGGCCTAGAGGACTTCGGTTAAAATAGCTACTGGTTTCACACCTTTCCAACTTTTCTATGGACTCGAAGCTATCTTGTTGATTCAATGTTAGATTCCATCCTTGAAACTTGCCGTCAAACTTTTCCCACACACTTCCGCAGAGGAAGAGAGATTTTTATACTTGAACAACCTTGATGAAACTAGGAGAGATGCTACCTTGGCTAATGAGGCACATAAGAAATGCATCAAGGCGCAGTATGAAAAGTCTGTCCAACCTCGTTCCTTTAATGAGGGTGACCTAGTTTTGACTTACGATCAGAGATATGACAAACTAGGGAAAGGAAAGTTCGAATCCATGTGGTACGGTCCTTTCATTATTTATAAAGTTTTAGAGAAAGGGGCCTATGAGCTCGTAGAATACAATGGAATCCCTTTAGGACAACCTCGCAATGGGTTGTACCTAAAGAGGTACTATGCCTAGATCTCTCTTGGATAGTGTCTTGTATATATGTATATTACTTGAATTTCAGTGTGCTTAATTATTTTCAATATGGTTTTGAGTTTAGTGTCTGTATTCATTTATACCATGTTTTGGTCATGCAGAGCAGATGGCTTTCTACAGCTTCACTAATGGTGCTTGCTGCCACACCTTGAATCTTGCCTTAGTTGCTTAGGTTGTCTATTCCCCAACTTACGATTTGGTAAGTTCAAGAGTGGTTTGTATTGGTCCCGCTACCAACAATATCGCCAATTCTCAAGCAGTCATAGGTATTCTGACTGAAGTTTCCTCCCAAGATGTTCACAACTTGGTAGTCTTGATGGACTCACAACTAGTGGTTTGTCATCTAAACCATGTTTATACCATTAGGAATCCTGTCCTTCTCTGTCTCTTCTGGAGGGTACGCTTGTTAGAAAGGTCATTTGAAACTATCACCTATAGGCATATCCCCAGGGAACATAATGTACTTGCTGACTCATTGGATAATTACATCCTAGATTTGCATATTTCCCATTCAAAATTGGTTCATTGTAAATAAACAATTAAAGACACATAAAACTTATGTAAAAAACATTCACCATTTAAGACATATAAACACCAAGTAAAAGCCTGTATATATATATATATGAACATGTTTTACAAAAAATAGTTCACGAGACCTCATCTCAAGCACATAGGCTTTCAGGTAAAAATCACCATACAAAATCTTGAAGCTATCAGCTTTCAGTGGATACATCATGCACTCATTGTTTAATGATGCTCATGGTAACACATGACTGCCCGGGATACCCTACGTAGCAGTCTACTAAAATGACCCAGTAATCCCACTGTAGGCCTCTGCTACCTCAGTGGGAGGTCGAAAATGGAAGCATTGGGGATGTCTAGAGTCAACCTCTCCAGTTTCTCCTCTAACTCCCCAGTCACATCGTCACCCTATGGTACAAAATGGGCTCTGTCTCGTCTATCTAATGGGGAGTCTCCCCCAGGTCGTGTTGCTTCGAGGTCTACATGAAAACATTCAAGTCTCGTTACTTAACATAAAAAATATAAAACATAAAAAACATAAAAACACTATTTCCATTTTAGGGTCTTTTGTTTCTTACCGATGTCACCTCACTATCCACCAGGTGGGAGTAGTAGGTCAGGGTCACCACTAAAGTCAGTGCCCACATATGCATAATTCTCCACCATGAGGATTTGATCTCTCAGCCATCGAAAGAAAGGGTCACCAAACTTTACCTTCCCCCTGCCCACTCTAGTACAGGCCATAATCCAGACCCACCTCTGCATGTGAGGGTCCCGTGCTCTTAGCTCTGTAAATACCACCTAGGGTCTCATCTATGGAACTCACTCAAAGAAGAAGCAAGCTAGAATGGAACCAAAACCAAATTGCTTCAGCTCTCCCTCCCGACACTTGGTCAGCTAATCCTTGAATATTGGAAGTAAATATTCCACCCAGTTAAATACTATAGGTGCGATGGCCTCTATGGCATAGAGCATATGCGCTATGGACACTTGGTGTACTCCTTGGCTTCCCACAACTCTCTGCATGGTAAACAACATGGTCCGTAGAGGTCCATACATCACTGCTTTTATGGGGATTTTCTTCCCCGAGGTCCTTGTCCCAAGAATGCAGTGACGGTCTATCAACTCCTATAATGTCCCCTCCGTGGGAACCAGTCAGTGAGATGGGAGCACCCTATCTCGAAAGGATAGTCAGGAATTAGATCTCCTCTACCTTAACTATCAAAATGTGAGTGCCAACCTTGAAATATTGTTGCTTTGGATTCCACATCTGGAGTATATGCTCTAGTAGTCACTCATTCGATACCATACTAGGTGTGCGAAAGAACTTTAAGAGTCCGTAGTCTCTCAATGCAGCTATGCAACCCACATTTCATTCGAAAAAGGCATCATCATTATCATGCTGTCTCTCTTTCCATATGACCATTTTTTATCAGCAAGAACCTGCCAAAAACCATCACAAGACTTGTTAGAAACATTCTTAATCATCCAAATGAGCTAGTTTTTCTTATGTAACCATTTTTATTTCTCCACTGTCGGCACCTCCTATGTCCCAGTGAGGACAGAAGGTGGCACTGCCTGTGCACTATGTTTTCATCACAGTTCTAGTGGGGTATCGCTTATCCTGCAAGGGATAAGAGCAGTTCCCACTCCCATGATTTTAAGGCTTTCCATATAATGCCAAAACACCATTAAAAATCAAAATTGAAGACATAAAATGAAAGAGTAGGATCTAGGCTATTACTTGGAACTGATGCTGCTCGAATCCGATGGTGGATGCTACCGATATTAATGACTAAAAATATGGCCAAGAAAATGCTCCAAAGACTCTCCACTATGGGTAAATAGTAAAATGTTTTGATTTTTTACTGTTTACATGAATTTTATATACATTTTTGGGTTTTACATGCTATAGTTTTATTTTTAAAATCGTTTACTACTCAAAATATACTAGTCGTAATCCTTTAATGTCAATTATTGGGGCATTTCACACTTGTTTTTGATTCGTTGTAGGATACAAGAGCAGTAGCAGTTCATTTTTGACTTTTTTGTACTGCCATGAAATGGAAAAAGTCTTTGAGTGTTTATTGCAACACTTTGGTCACGCTCTAGAAACTTAGCATCAAAGTTTCGAGTCCGTTTATAATTCTTTTTAGGCTCGTAAAATCTCTCATCGTGAAAAGAGACGTAATGGAGTCTTCTTTAAAATATTTTTGGGCTCCTTAAATATGAAAAAATTGTCAAGTGATAGTGTCTTCTTCATGCTCGTTAAAGCATTTGAAGAGTCGTCTCTCTGATGGTAGGTTATATCTTTTTTGGTTCGGATGGACTATTTACAAAAAAGGAACACTCCAACCAATCATGACTGGAAGAGTTCTCTAAGGTATTATTTTATACCTTTTTGGGCCTTAGGGACTAAATCATACGAAAAAGGACCCTTTGGAGTCTTATTTCGTGTTCGTTCAGACTCTCTAAACATGAACGATACTGAGTTTTCTTTCATTGGACTCATTAAATTAAACATTGAGAGACCCTTTTTTTGGGAATGAACCCCTCCTCTCTCAGGTTCATAAAACATATGAGTTTGGACTTGTCTTCGGACGAGCTATACCGAGTGTTTCTTACCCTCTTTGAACTTGTAAAATCGAAAAGAGGCACTCATCAATCCGAGATGGGGAAAATGGGAAGGGAATCATTTTGCAAATAATGGCTGTAGTTTGTCATTACCTTTAAACATGACACCTGTTTGCATATCATTTCAGTCAATTGGGTATTCAGCTGATCTCTGTGATGTTCCACTTTCATGGTTCATGTCACTCCTTTGAGTCTTTCAAAAGAATGCATTGTCCACTGTTACACTATGTGTTTGTCTGGTCTAGTCATGCTACCAAGTCTTTTGTTGTGCCTCTCAATGTTCAAAGGGAAGTGGAAGAAGTTTTATCTCTACAGTCAAAATAGTCTCTGTGTCAGTACTTTTGAGTTAGTATTATGGTTACTACATTCACATCATTCCAGAACTATGTTCTGAGTTTCATGTCATTGATGTGGGACTCATCATGGCCCTCCTTCAACAAGACTATTCCCGTCGACATCAACTCATCATCTGGGAAATAGTCTTAGAAACAAAACTTAATACCTTGAGATCTGTATGCCTTAATGACAGATTCTCTTGCTCTCGACATAGGTTCACATCATTGACCTTTGATCGATAGAATCGACTGGGTGTTCGACATCAATACATCTATTCACACTTAGTAGGTTGTACTAGGGTACCTTGGAAATCATTGACATCAATGGTGATCTCCCTCGCACTTGTTAATGGTTCACATAATTGGTCGGTAATCAAGTGGTTTCTACCATGTTCGACTTCAGATCATTGTAATCACATGGATAGAATCATACTTTGTGGAAGATGAGATGAAGAACCTAGGTATTTGTTTAGTGCTCATTTATTTCCCCAGGTTGCGATGGAGTTTTGTATATCTAGCATGGATCCACATTTGTATGGTCATGGCTATGCTCAAATTTGCGTATGTATGACATAGATCTATGTTGTATGTCTGGTAGCTATGTCCAAGTTTGAGTCCTCTATTACATGGATCTACACTGTATTCTAGTAGCCATTCTTGTTTATTCCTCTCATGGATCTACCTTGTATTGGTCTGTAGCCATGAGTTGGTTACATTTGTCTATGAGTCAAAAGCATTGATATACTACAGATGTCTACTGGACGACATTCTCTGACTGAGCTGACATTTTCACCTCGAAGTGACATCTTGTTCTCTCAAAGCTCTTGCTTATCGTATCCCTCTAATTCTCATGCTTTGAGGGGAATTATGTTATACCTAAATCCTGTCACTATCATGTGATAAGACCCTTAACTTCCATGTTTTCCCTTAATACCAACATTTAGAGTGGAAACTTGCTCTGTTTGTCAATTCTACTTGAGAAAACTTAGCACCGCACCTACCTTGTGGCTAATGAGTGGTACCATGATCAACACCGCCTGTATCCTGTTTTAGAGAAGCGATGCCTCCACCTATGGTCTTTGATCTAAAAGTGGTTCTCATCTAAATTGCTCTATCATAAGGGAAGAAAAGAGGTACCCTAGGTAAAATGGGAAAACGAGAAGTTTCTCAAGGCTTCTAGATCTTGAGCCTCGTGTCCTCCCTTATCCCTATTATTATGGGTTCGTTTGAGCTCGAGATCCCCCAAGGTAGGATCTTGGAGCCACCTCACCCATAATTCTCTCAACTATCCCTATCCATTGAGACTTATAAATACAAGCTCATATCCATAGTTGAGGGAGAGAACTATAGAGGTATTGTTATGTTGTTGTATTGACTACTTAGTCCAAGTCATTGGAGAGCATAGAGAGCAAAGTTGGAGCTTATGGGGATGAAGTGTTTGTATCGTGGAGGGGCTTGTCAACACTAAGGCAATGGTTGTAATATTCTCCATACATTCTTAATGCAAATTTGATTTCCGTCCCACATTACTGTTGTTTTGATTTCACATGTACATGTTGTTGGATTCGTTAGTCACTAACATGGATAAGTAGATGATTTTCTGGTAGCTTTGATGTGTTTGCATGTTTGATCTATTTGTAGGTACACAGGTTCACAATCGAAGCAGTATTCCAGGTGTCTACGGTATCAAGGGAAGGTATTTATCCTTTGTCGTTCACTCATTTGTTCTATATCTGAACCATTTAGACCAGAGGAATAGCTTTTGTTCACAGAAGGTGCAATATTCCTGATAACAAGTTGCTACTTCGGCATCATAGTAATACTTTCACCTACAAAAATTCAATTTCAACCATGAAGTTCATGTTATTCATATTCCATTCATATAATAGTTGAGAATAATCTACCAAAGACATAATATTTCCAAAACTTAATGTACAGATTTCATGTATACTAAGAATTTATTGTCCTTCAACCTAGTACAAATCTTCAACATTGTAAATTGGCAGGAAACCAGCAAAGCGTCTGGCAAAAATCTGAAGTATTTATCTTGACAAGAGGAGGGGCTAGAAACTAGTGGGGGATGAGCAAGGAAAATTCCAAACAGATATTGGTGGATGGAAGGAAGGCCTTGCACCTAAAAAGGATGGAAAATTTTGCAAATCCATAACCTCTCTTTATGTCTTTCATGTCATTTTCATTGATTGATTTTGTATAGGATGTATAAGGCTAGAGGCCTTGCATGTTGGATTTTTCTTAGTATATCTAAGATATTGGTGCAATGCTCAGAAGTTACAAATGTGATTTTGTATCCATATTCTACCAGCATATCAATATTTTTTCCAGGAAAAAAGCCTATAATGTTGAATAGTATGCTGTATTGGCTACAATTCTTAACTTTTCTACAACGTTAACAGTTTCCATACAAAAAGAAAGTATAACATAGGAAAATGGGAGAAATTAGGGATTTCAAATATGCTAGTAAGGATAAACCTCAATCAACCTGTTATTTGGACACTATTATCATGGACATATGTGAAGAGAAATCCCATGGATAACTTTCATCAATAATAAATTTAACACAATAAGTTTTCCCCAGGTTGAGTACTATATCAACCAAACTATAAGTAATGTCATCACATTTTCTGCTTCTTCTTTATCCTCTTTTATTTGAATTTTCCTTCATGGGTGGAATAATAAACTGTGAACATTCCTTTCCGACAGTGAATCTTATACTCTAGAATCTGTTACTTGATGCAACATTTTTGTCTCATCCACCCTTATTGTATGTTTTTTGTATTCAAATTTTGTTTGTATGGTTTTTTCATGTGTATCCTCACTATTTTACTCTTCAAGTATACTGTTGATTTTTTCTAACTATTTGGTTTAATAATTTGAGTTTGACAAGATTTTGTAGGGTGCCTTTGTGCACAGGGATGACAGGGTGCACAGGGATGAAATTCATTCAAAGGAGAAATTAATGGTCCATCTTCATGTATTGTCACAAATTGCTGAGAGCTAGAATAAGATAGAAGCTAATGATACTCAAGCTCAGTTTGCACAAGCTCTAAAGAAGGTGATAATCTCATATTGTTTGATTAATATCTTTTTTCATTTGAAGTTGCATTTGGAAATTCATTGTCGAAAGTATCTTGAACTAGAATATTTAGTTAATCCACTCGATTTCTTGTTCTCTTGCATGTACATGAACATGCACATATGGGGTCATGTTTACTGTCACAGTCACAGTCATCTCCAAACCAATGTCAGGAAGCCTCCAATTCTATTTGAATTTCACAGCTTATTATAGAACTAAAATAAAACCAGTTAATTTAAAATAATGTTATGGTCATGTAGGTTCCTTTCCTTGTATGGTCAAGTTTCATCCCATAAAATTATTGTCATCTGAGCTTGAACGTTTTCAACCCTCGCGGCTAAGCTAAAACTGAGTCATATTGGTTGGAATATTCATGTCCTAGTGGAAGACCGAGGTAATTAGCTTTATAAGTAATGTGGTTAAGTTCTCAAATGGAAATGGGTGGGTGAGTGGAATCCACACGAGTCTCTTAGCAATGGCTTCCATACTTGTTGTGTTGATCATGATCATGCATGTAGGGAATGACATGATATGTTGCAGGTGACTATGGTAAAGGATGTAAACTCATATAGTATAGCTTATACATTTGCATGGATCATACCCTCAAAGGATAGGACATGACACAAGCTTTGATACACTACATCAAAACATTTGGATCGACATGAAGGTTAGTAAATTATTTAGTTTGAATGGTTTTAAATTTGAGCATATTTTGAACTGGCTTACAAATACAGTCAAGTTGAGAATAATATTATAGTGCAACTATAGTGAAACTGATTAGAAGTTTATTTATTTTTCTACATGATTTATGTTAGTTTGCAGTAAAAAATCTCTTTTTGTATAAAAATAATAAAATTCAAAAAAAAATTCTTTGTAGGTCAATTGTACTCTTTGAAATATTCCCTTTAACATGTAACAATGGATCCGTTTAGCTCCCCAAAATATTTAGATATTATGAATAAAATTAAATAGAGGGCCTTTTAGCTAGAGCTAAAAATTTACCCTAGGAATAGTTTTCCATTGTCTTCTAATCAAAGGCTATTTATGGAGTACTTCAACAAATTATGTTGATTGGTAGTTAAGGGAAAGAAACATAGGGTAAGAGAATTTAATTTCTGGATTTAGAAGAAGCATCCTCTCACTTCAACATTCATGTTCCTAAGAAAACATTGGAGTCCATTCAACTCAATTTCAACTACTTCTGCATGACCTCCACCTTTGATTTCTATCAAAGAAGTCGACAAATTTCCCACTTTCACTTGGAAATCCTTTGGCAGTCTTGTTTCCACTATCAAGTATTTGGATTAACACCATTTCTTGCTATCTTTGGGGGTGCCATTTATCTTATATGAGAAACCTTTTTGGGAAGAGTAGATACTATTTTTGGAGGTGGGTACGTAAATATGGTTGTTCTCAATTTAAAATGTAATAGCCACACTTGGATTCATGCTAAAGTGAGTGACTGAGCCACTGTCACTAAAATCACTTCCTTTTAATTATCAAGTGTGATGACCTTCATGTATCTAACTAACCAGCCAAATAATTTGCTTGATATGAAACGCATTTACCAAAGATATCTCCAATATTTGGCAGCTGAATAGTAACTTCCCAAGCTAAGCATAGATTTTCATTGCTTTCACCACAAGGTTCTCATCTTTCTCCATCAATTATTCCTTTAATTATTTAATTTGGCTGATTTGCAATTCTCTAGGAAATACACGAGTTTGTTTAAATTCCCTAAACATGATTGACACTATCCTTTTCAAAAAAGTCAAGGATGTGATTATTCTCTGGTATCTCGTCCTTCATTTTTAAGTGGCAGTTGTTTCAGTTCATTTTAACCACCTTTGTTAAGGATTGAAATAACTCCATTTCTCAAATTTGTAATTCAACATTTTCTATACTTAATAAATCTCAGGATCACATAGTACCATGAAAAGAGTAAAATGTTAATGACTCATAAATGTCAAAAACATTCCTTGAGATCACTTGAGATTAGCACATTGCAGTGAAACATTAATCCTTCAAACATTACTGTAATAAAAACAAATATCAAATCAATTCCAATCTTGTATCATTAATAAGTGTCAAAATTTCCTAAGAGTCAAGTGCTAACATAAATTTTCTTAGTGTCAACATCATACAAAACAATCATTTCCAGCTTTGTACAAGTCCTATTCTCACTTAAAAATTGTTAGCAGGAATATTTCACCTTCTGCGGACAGAAGTTGTTCCTCTGGTTTGAATGGTTCAGATCCAGAACAAATGAATGACAAAGGATGAAGACCCTCCCTTGATATCCTAGATACCTGGAATGCCTGCTTCGATAGTAAACCTATGTACATGCAATCAGATTAAACACGCAAACACATCAAATCTACCAGAGCATAATCTATTAATCCATGTCAGTGACTAAGGAATCCAACAACATTTACATGTGAAATTAAACAACAATAGTAAAGTGGGACAGAAATCAGCTTTGCATTAAGATTAAAATGGAGAATTTTACAACCAATTAAGCCTTAGTGTTGACATGCATCTCCATGAAACCAAAAATTTCATCCCCATAAGCTCCAACTTTGCTCTCTATGCTATCCAGTGGCTTGGGCCAAGTGGTCAATCCAACAGCATAACAATACTTTAAGAGCTCCCCCCTAAACCATGGACATGAGCTCATTTTTATAAGGCTCAATGGATAGGGATGGTTGAGAGATTTGTGGATGAGGTGGCCTCTAAGATCTTAGGATGGGGGATCTTGAGCTCAACTGACCCACAATGATAGGGATAAGGGAGGACATGAGGCTCATGATCTAGAAGCCTCGAGAAACTTCTCTTTTTTCCATTTTACCCAGGGTACCACTTTTCTCCTTCAATGACAGAACAGAGTAGGTAAGAAATGCTTATGGATTAAGTGCCATAAGCAATGGAACCACTTATGGCTAACAAGGGATAGGCATTGCGAGCAAGGTACCGCTCATGGATAAAAGGGGAAGCACGGTGCTGAGTATTTTTGTAAAAGATTGACAAATGGTATGATTTTCCACTCCAAGTGCTGGGATTAAGGGAAAAAATTTATGTTAACAGTCGTATCACATGATGGTGATAGGATTTTGGTATAACAGGGTGCCCCCCAAATCATGAGTCTTAGAGGGATACGATAAATGAGAGCTTTGAAAGAACAAGTCATTGCTACGAGGTGAAAACATTGGCTCGATCGAAGCATGTTGTCAAGTAAGCATCTGTAGTACATCAGTATGTTGACTCATAGACACAAGTAACCAACTCATGGCTGCAGACCAACACAAGGAAGATCCATGAGAGAAATAAACAAGCATGGCTACTAGAATACAGCATAGATCCATGTGATAAAGGACTCAAACTTGGACATAGATACCAGACATACAATGTAGATCTATGTCATACAGACTCAAATTTGAGCATAGCCATGACTGTACAAATGTGGATCCATGCTAGATATACAAAACTCCATTGCAACCTAGGGAAAGCAATGAATGCTTTAAACAAATACCTAGGGTCTTCATCTCGTCTTCCATAAAGTACGATTCTATCCATGTGATTACAATGATCTGAAGTCGAACATTGTAGAAACCACTTGATTACCAGCCAATGATGTGAGCCATTAACAAGTGCGAGGGAGATCACCATTAATCTCAATTATTCCCAAGGTACCCTAGTACAATCTACTGAGTGTGAATAGATGTCCTGATGTCGAACACCCAGTCGATTCTATCGATCAAAGGTTAATGATGTGAACCTATGTCAAGAGTTAGAGAACCTGTCATTAAGGTTTACAGATCTCAAGGTACTAAATATTGTTTCTAATACTATTTCCCGAATGATGAGCTGATGTCGATGGGAAAAAGTCTCGTCGAAGGAGGGCCATGATGAGTCCCACATTGACGACACGAAACTCAAAACATAGTTTTGGAATGATGTGAATGTAGTAACCATAGGACTGACTCAAAAGTACTGACACAAAGACTGTGTTGACTGCAGAGGTAAAACTTCTTCAAATCCCCTTTGAACATCAGGTGGCACAACAAAAAGACTTCGCAGCATGACTGAACGGGACAAACACACAATGCAACAATGGACAATGCATTCTTTTAAAAGACTCAAAGGAGTGGCATGACACATGAAAGTGGATCATCATGGAGATCAACTGAATACCCAATTGACTGACATGATGTGCAGACAAGTGCCATGTTTAAAGGTAACGACAAACTACTGCCATTTATTTGCAAAAATAATTCCCTTCCCATTTCCCCCATCATGATCGATGAGTGCCTCTTTTTAGTTTTACGAGTTCAGAGAGGGTAACAAAAACTTGATTTATCTTGTCGAAATACAAGTCTAGAATCATATGTTTTACAAACCTGAGAGAGGAGGGGTTCATCCCTAAAATGGGTCTCTCAATGTTTAATTTAACGAGTCCAATGAAAGAAAACTCGGTATCGTTCATGTTTGGAGAGTCTAAACAATTATGGAAGAAGACTCCAAAGGGGTCATTTTTCATATGATTTAGTCCCTAAGGATTGAAAAAGTATAAAATCATACCTTAGGGAACTCTTCCAGTCATGATTGGCTGGAGTGTTCCTTTTTCGTAAATAGTCTATCTGAACTGAAAAAGAGATAACCTACCGTCAGAGAGATGAGTATTCAAATACTTTTACGAGTATGAATAAGGAAAATACTTGACAATATTTTCACATTTTAAGAGTCTGAAAAGAGTTTAAAGAAGACTCTATTAACCTTTTTCATGTTTGAATCCAGAGCATGAAAAAGTAATAAACTAAGCTCAAACCACTTTTCATGTTTTAACCAGAGCACGAAAAATGAAAAGTAAGCTCAACACCATCTTACTGTTTTTAACGAGCTTAAATATCAATTGAAAGAATGCTCAGGGATTGGTTTCATTTTTACGCAAGCTTGAAACCAATGGGTAAACTATGCTTGAAAATTCCCATTAAAATGATATACAGAGGTTGGAATCTTTCCCCTAGCATGATTGCTAGCAAATCCAACCCCTAACATGGTTGCTAGGGGCTCGACATGCCCCCCAAGCTTAGTTTTGTATAACAATTCTTCTTCCATACCCAACCTAAAAACCTGGTTACTAATGTGAAAATGTTCACTAGGGGGGTAGGAAGAACGAGAATCAGGCAGGTGAAAACAAGGTTCAAGTTCTAACACTAAAGTGAAGACTCGACTCAAGGGAAGGGGATCTGTTTCATTTTTACACAAGCTTGAAACAAAAGGTAACTATGCTTGGAGCATGGTTTCATTTTTATGCAAGCTTGAAACCAAAAGGTAAACTATGCTTAAGGAAACCTACTTCATTTTTTAATGAGCTTGAAATAGAAAATGAACTATGCTCAAGAATGATTTCATTTTTATGCAATCTTGAAACCAAAAGGTAAGCTATGCTTAAGGAATCCTACTTCATTTTTTAATGAGCTTGAAATAGAAAATGAACTATGCTCATGAACGATTTCATTTTTATGCAAGCTTGAAACCAAAAGGTAAACTATTCTTGAGGAGATCCATTTCATTTTTTAACGAGCTTGACATAGAATTGGAACTTTGCTCATAACATGGTTTCATTTTTATGCAAGCTTGAAACCAAAAGGGTAAACTATGCTTAAGGAGTGGTTTTATTTTTTAACGAGCTTGAAACCAAAAGGGTAAACTATGCTTAAGGAGTGGTTTTATTTTTTAACGAGCTTGAAACCAAAAGTAAACTATGCTCTACACATGGTTTAATTTTTATGCAAGCTTGAAACCAAAAGGTAAACTATGCTTAAGGAGTGGTTTTATTTTTTAATGATCTTGAAACCAAAAGTAAACTATGCTCTCAAACCCGCTCCTATCGAACATGATATCCAGAGGTTGGTAGGTTTCCCCCCATTTCATAAAAGCCAATGGCTTAGCTCCATTATGATGCCCATATACTAGAGCCATGCCCCCCATTTTACCTATGATGGGAAGAAGCTAACTAGAAGAAGGGGAAAGAGCCACAAGAACATGCGGCACATTCAGGGTAGCCTGATTACTAGGAGTAATGCGATGGTTGGGTGTAACAAAAGAAAGCTGATCAATGGTCACAATCTTCCCATCATGGGGAAAATGCATAACTCTAAAGAGTGTGGAAACAACAACCTTCATGGAATAAACATAATCACATCCAAGGAGCATATTGAAATCTAAAGGACCTTAGACCACCATAACATCAATACAGAAAGTTTTCCCTCCTAATGTAATAGGAAAACAAGGAAGGGTCCCTAAAGGTGAGGTAGGATTACGATTAAAAGCTAGTATATGATCAGTGGCTGGCAAAAGCTAAGGAGACACTAAAGCTTGCCAAGAAGTTGAGGATATAATACTAACAAAATCCCCTTCGTCAACAATAGTGCGAAGTGTCCTCCTAGCAGTAACACTCACAACTATCTGGAAAGGAACACTCGAATGAAGATGAGACTCTGTTAGGTTACTCAAGTCAAAGGAAACAACCTCACTACTAAGAGAGGGTTTTGTCGAAACATAAAAAAATTCCTCTTGTCGACAACAATAAGAATGAAGCATAAAAACTTCATCAAGATTCAGTTCATTCTTTACTGGAAGAGAAGAACAAGACGAAGATTTGGTCAAAGAGACTACTTCAGTCTTAACACTCTCTGATGAAAGAGTGAGATCGGGTGGAAATGACACTGAATCGACCACTTTAACTTCACTCTCCAAAGAAAGCATGGGATCAACCACAGATAAATCTGAATCGACCACTTGGTCAACCAGTGGGGGGTTGAGGGATAACTTACTGTCACTAGTTGGAATCACCTGTTAATGATCAGTAATATTTTCCAACCAACGCAAAGCTTCATCCATGCTTGGACAAAGAAAAGTACGATGCATAGCCTTGCATATCAAACAAGGATACAAGACTTTACCCTTACGACCTTTTACCAATGGGTCATTGGTTGAGGGAGTATCGTCAACATGATGATTAGAGGTTGATGACACAGACAGTTTGGACCTTTTAGACCACTCTTCTTGTACACGAGAGAGACTGGGACACTCCTTAAGAAGGTGGTCCCCCTTGCAAAGCTTACAAGGGAACTTGGATTTTTCGAGTGTTCTCTTAGAATGAGCACCATAAGGGGCAGATGGTTGCTGCTTTTATTAGAGGAAATTTCAACTCAAAATGGGCCTTTTAACTTTAACTCAAATTCCATGTCATCATGTGTTAGCCAATGAAATTGCTTTAAATTTGAAATATCGTATAGGTCGTAAACACTTTTTTAATATAAATTTGGGGATAGGTATCATAAAAAAACTACTTTTTTATTTGTATTTTTGACATATCTCCCTGTGTTTTTACTCAAATTTCAATCGGGAGAGCTCGTTGGATGCAGAATTAAATTCCACATCCAACAAGTACCCACTCGACATACTTTTGATAGACCTCGCCACCCAAAAAACAAAAAATACATGAAAAAATGTCATGATGACATCATCATCATGTTTTTTCAGGTATTTCTTGTTTTTGGGGTAGTGGGGTCCATCAAAAGTATGCCAAGTGGGTACTCGTTGGATGTAGAATTTAATTCCACATCCAACGAGCTCTCCCGATTGAAATTTGAGTAAAAACATGGGGAGATATGTTGGAAATACAAATGAAAAAATAGTTTTTTTCTTTTCTTCCTTCAAAATTAATAAATATTATTTTATTATTTTAACTATTATTTTATTAATTTTTTTTAGGAGGCCCATTTTGAGGTGAAATTTCCTTCATCATCACGTTTTTTCAAGTATTTCTTGTTTTTGGGGTAGCGGGGTCCGTCAAAAGTATATCGAGTGGGTACTCGTTGGATGTGGAATTTAATTCCGTATCCAACGAGCTCTCTTGATTGAAATTTGAGTAAAAACACGGGGAGATATGTTGAAAATACAAACAAAAAAATTGTTTTTTTCTTTTCTTCCTTCAAAATTAATAAATATTATTTTATTAATTTTTTTAGGAGGCCCATTTTGAGGTCACAGGATAGGTGAGAAGGATAACTCAGATGGTTTGAGGATTCCTAAAAGGGTCTACCGATATACGCAAGGTACGTGGGAGCTTGAATCGGTAGTAGTGTTGTCTAATGCATAACTATTCACAAGGGGCCTTCCTATATACAATCTAGTATGTGAAGTACATTTATATATACCTCAATGGTACGTGAAAGGCCGTTCGATATACTGACGGTACGTGGAAGAACCGCATGAGTCCTAGGATGTAATGCGGACAAGTAATTACAACTCCTATGCTTAACGACGCCTGAACATGTCTCTAACTTATCACTCAAATTGCTAAAAGTTTTAACCTAGTACTACCATTAATTTTATCTTGTGCATTTAGGTGGAACCATGGAGTGAAATCTTGAATTTAAAGAAGATGCACACTGATCTATATGATAATGCAAGTTTTCCTCTTCAATGAAATTCTACCTCAGAGAGGGAGAGAGATTTACTTTTCTTCCTAGAAATGCACACCCAAATGCAAATGCAATTCTATCTTTTCAAACGAAAAGGGAAATATCAATGCACCCCAACAATCTTCAAAGCAAATAAGAAGAGATCTAGAGAACATCAAACATAACTAAACCAAAAATGTTTCCTATCTTTTCATGCTTGAAAAAGATGCATAAAAACTTAATGGAAAGATGATTTCACTAACGCTTCCAAACAAATCTAACTCTAATGCACACAAAGCTGAAAACAGATATTTCTTCTTAATAAAAGTAAGATCTAGAATTTCAAACAATCATGCACAAAACAAGAAGAAAATCATTCAAAAAACTTGCGAATAAAGAAAAAGAGAGAGAAAACTAAAACTTCTCTTTGAAACAAACAAGGAAATGAAGAACCAATCTTTCCTACCAAGCACTGAAAAAATCATCACGCAAAAGGAAACAAGAATCGCCCCAAGCAAAGAAAGACTCAAAACAACATGGATCACTCATGCATTCCAAGTCCAAAACAAACCGAAACCTACTCATGAAAATGAAATGTATTTTTCCAATTCCAATGAATGATATCTACAGAAAAGAGCAAGAGGTTTCAAGCAAAGAAAGTAATGTAAAATCCAATGCAAGAAACATAAACTCTCTTTGAATGCATAAAGAATACAACAATCAAAGTGACTACACAATATACAATTCATGGCCCAGCCATGAGGGAGTATTCCTTTTTAAAAATACGATTCATTTTCATCAAAAAGTAAGCCAAAAAACACACAAAAAATGAAAATACAAAGTATGGAAAAGGGCCTACCTGGCACCACGCAGATGAAGCTGCTGACAGGCAGTTTTGAGTTAGAACTGCTCCTTGCTCACTGGATTCAGGCAGTGCACCGCTTATGGCTAACTTGACTCAAGTGGTGGCACCGCTTCTTTCCAACAGAACATGTGCAGTTCCCTAAATAGATCCAAAACACAAGGAGAATGAAAGATCAAGTCAGAAAAAGACCAGATCAAGGTAAAAACTAATAGATTGAGAGTGATAAAGAGCATAAAATGTTGAAAATGATTTAGATATAGATAGATATGGAAATTTCAAACCAAAATCCATCGAGTCAGATAGCAGATATGACTGAAGAGAGTTGGAGAAGGAGCTTGGATTCAGACAAAAGTTGAAAAACTGAGGAAGATCAGATTAATTGATACATATATTCAATCCCTAGCAAAGTCAAAATATTTGTTAGCAGAAATATTTCACCTTCTACAGATAGAAGCTGTTCCTCTGGTCTAAATGGTTCAAATCCAAAACAAATGAACGATAAATGATGAAGACCCTCCCCAGATATCATAGATACCTGGAATGCCTGCTTCGATAGTAAACCCATGTACCTGCAATTAGATTAAACATACAAACACATCAAAGATACCAGAACATAATCTATTAATCCATGTTAGTGACTAAGGAATCCAAAAACATTTACATGTGAAATCAAACAACAATAGTAAAGTGGGATGAAAATCATCTTTGCATTAAGATTAAAATGGAGAAGTTTACAACCAATTAAGCCTTAGTGTTGACATGCATCTCCATGAAACCAAAAATTCCATCCCCATAAGCTCCAACTTTGCTCTCTATGCTCTCCAATGGCTTGGGCTAAGTGGTCAATCCAATAGCATAACAATACTTTAAGAGTTCCCCCCTCAACCATGGACATGAGCTCATATTTATAAGGATCAATGGATAGGTATGGTTGAGAGATTTGTGGATGAGGTGGCCTCTAAGATCCTAGGATGGGGGATCTCGAGCTCAACCGACCCATAATTATAGGGATAAGGGAGGACACAAGGCTCATGATCTAGAAGCCTCGAGAAACTTCTCTTTTTCCCATTTTACCTAGGGTACCGCTTTTCTCCTTCAATGATAGAGTGGTTCAGGTAAGAAACACTTATGGACTAAGGGCCATAAGCGGTGGCACTACTTGTGGCTAATAAGGGATAGGAAATGTGAGCAAGGTATTGCTCATGGATAAAAGGGGAAGCACGGTGTTGAGTATTTTTGTGAAATATTGACAAATGGTATGAGTTTCCACTCCAAGTGCTGGGATTAAGGGAAAATAGTTATGTTAAGAGTCTTATCACATGATGGTGACAGGATTTTGGTATAACAAAAATAAAGGTATTTCTAAACTGAGGTTTCTTAAAATCATTTTTTCCAAGCTTTAGCATCATTATATAGTGTGTTGATGACTTAAAATTACAGCAGTACCCTCTTATTGCAATATGGTGTAAACAATGGTTATTTTTCTTGAATATCATTGTATTCTCATTTCAGGATGTGTCTTCATGTCCTCTTATTATGGGTCTCTTAATGGAGTATGATTAAATATCAAACCATAAACAAACATAATGGTTGCTACAGAATAGTGATTTTTCCAATCCCATTTAGCCAATTTCTTGAGTTTTGTTCATCATTCCTAGAAAAGGTTTATGGATTTCATAACATGCTTGATCATATATCGTGAACTTATACAATCTATCATCCTTTTCCAACCATTAGATACTCATTTGTGTATTAATCCTTTTTACCATTATAGATGACTCTGTAAGTTAGGTTCCTAAATTCTTAAAGGGTGCTAGCTCAATGGAAGGGAATCTACCTTACAAGAAGGAGGTTGGTGGTTCAATTCCTCCATGCCCTAATGATATTATAATATTGGTTAAAAAAAACTAAATTAGTAACCAAAAAATAAGAGATAAGTGACCAAACAAAATGACCAAAGTTCGTATATAAAATTACTAAAAATGACTAAATTAGTGACAAAAAAATGAGAGACGCAAAACTAGGCATTAAAAAGGATGCAACACGTGGCGCTAATGATGAAGCCAAACATGGAATTGATGTGGTAGAAAAATAAGATGCGAAACTAGGCATCAGAAAGGATGCAACACATGGCGCTAATGATGAAGCCAAACATGGTGTTGATATGGTAGCAAAATAAGACGTTGCTTTGGATGCAAAACATGACGCGACATAGGAAGCAAAATATGGTGCAACAATAAGAGAAATATTTGGCGTCATTTTGGTAGCAAAAAATGATGCAAAAAAGGAAGAAAAATTTGGTGCAAATTTGGAAGCAAAAATTGGTGCATATTTTGAAGTAAAACATGGTGCAAAATGGGATGCTAAAGTGGTAGAATAAATGGATGCAATATTGGATGCTAACATGGTGCTATTGATGATGCAAATATGGCGCTAATGGGGATGTCATTTAAGAAGCAAAAGAGGATACTCGCTAGGAAGAAATATAGTATGTTATTTAGGAAGCAAACCTCGACGTTGTTTAGGAAGAAAAGTTGGACGCTATTCTAGAAGAAAAAAATAGATGTTATTTTGGATTTCATAATGGATTATATCTAAGAAGCAAAACAAGATGTTTTTTGAGACGATTTAAGTTTTGTCCATGACATGTCCCATTTAGCGTCCAGTTTGACCACTCAATGTAAAACAAAATTACACTAAAAAGGGACGCTAAATGGGAAATTAATCCAGGATTTGTTGTAGTGATGGCAGTAATCTACAGTCCACCTTTGAACATGCCACCTGTCTTCATTTGCATATTTGAACATTTGGGTGTTCAGCTTGTCTCCAAGTCGATCCACTTTTGTGAGTCACCTGACTCCTTTGAGTCAATTCAAAGAATTCTTTTTCATGTTCCTTGCATTAGACCTGGTTCTATTCTCATTTAAGTCAATGCTTCCAAGTCATGTGTTGTGCCGTAAAATTGTTCAAAGGATATCTCTCCTAGAAAAATAACTCATCGTTGACTTTACTTATCCTTAAAATCAGTCATGTCTGAGTCAGTTTCATCACTCCAAATCAAGTATTATTCCTTGTTTCATGTCACTGATGTGGGAATCATCATGGCCCTCCTGTCAAAATTCTATTCCTGTCGACTTTAAATCATTATCCAGGAGTTAGAACTAGAAACCTAAAAAGGAACTTGAAGCCTGCATGCCTCAATGGTAGGTTTTCTCGTTTTCAACAGTAGGTTTTCATCAATGACCACTGATTGGAAAATTCTGTCAAGTGTTTGACCTCAAAACATTTATTCACACTTGTTTGGGTGTGTTCTACTATCTTAAAATACACCTAATATTTAATTATCGACCGGGCTTGGTAGGCTTAGACTTGCTACAAAATATATGCAACGGTAGAGGAGTTCCTAGCTCGTTGTAGAAATACTTTAATAAACAAAAGATTGAAAAATATTTCAAAATGAAAAACCGAGTCAAACTCCTAAAATTTTAATTATTAATGTGATTAAAGAAAAACATCATACTAGGATAATATCAGACTACTCATTAATTAACTCTTCTTCTTCTTAATCCAAGAATGGAAAAAAAAACTTTCATGAACAAATTCAGAAACTGAGAAAGGTCTAATTTATGAAGAAGTAGAAAAAATAAAAATAAGTAAAGAAGCAAGTAGAAAACTTAATAAAGAAAACTTAATTAAGAAGACTTCTTTAATCCTCTAACCTATAAGCATTTTTAGTAAACATACAATTCAAGAAATAAACTCTATGCTAGTATCAATCTACAAAGTATTGGTGTATTTTATAGAAATTAACATTTCTAACCCTAAGTTCAATATAAACAATAGTGAATTAAACTAAACCAAAGATACAATTATCAAATATTAAAGCGATGATAGATGAGGAAATCAAAGACAAAAGAAGCAAATCAAATCATAATTCAAAAACATGCTTTGATTGAAAAGAAATACAAGAAGGTATTTTAATAAGTACTTTAAAATAATCTAACCTAAGGTCTTAGAGGATGATGTAACTATTACCTAATTACCAAAACACAACAGAATTCAAAAAGCCAAAGAAATAAAACTGAAAACAAGTTAAAAATAAACTAAGAACACTAAAGGTCGGATGGAAGGCTGGATGACAATCTAGAAGGAAGGTTCGAATTATAGTCCAAACACACAGTCTGGATGAGAGGCTGTATATAGAAAATAATAAAAACAGACCTAAATGATTTAATTATCAGCTAATTTTTTGCATATGAAAACAAAATGCATAAAAGATAGAATTTAAACCTAAATAATAATTGAAATAATCAAAAGCAATTACTAATCTATGGGTATGAAGAGATTATTTCTATTATAAAATAAAACAAACTGAAACATAGATGAACTAATTTACATTTTAAACAAAAAGAAGCAAAACTAATCTCTAACTATAAATTATACCTAAGACTAACTAAATTTTATCTATCTATAAATATAACATTAAGCATTTAACTGAAAGGAAAACTGAAAACAAACTACACGTGGTCGGTCATTTTAATTCTATAAATGAGAACTACATTAACAACACAGTGTGAATTATATTAACTACGATAGATACATGTTATAGAGAATAGAAAAACAAATATAAACAAATTAAAAATAAAACTACTTATCTGTGATGAAGAGATAACAAAAACTCATACGGAAATAGAAACCATGAATTGTCAAGGGGCCCTCTCAACAATCATGGGTGATTCTAGGTGAATGATTTCACACACATTCATAAACAAAAAGGAGTAGAGCTTCTATTAAAAAGAAGGAACATAGTTACAATCTTCTTCTCCCAAAATCGAATAAATATCTACCTAATGGATTGATCAATCCATTATCTCTCTGCGTGGAGGTGTTTATATACACACCGTTTTCAATACATTGAGCAAGTTGACCCTTTAGTGGTCGACTGCTCTTCTAAATTTAGTCAATCATAAAAGGCAATAATTGTTCATAGGCCAGCGCATGAGCATATCCCTTCTTTGGTGTAAGTCTAGTTTTCTTCAGTATGAGCAGGGTGTCGTGGTGGTGTAACTACTCCTCCCTTCGCGTGACTAGTGGAGTGATGCTGGGAATAGGAAATGTACACAGTGGGTCTTCTAGAACATAGGTCCTTTATTAGAGTGAAAAAACTTCAGATGTGGCGCATGGACTGGTGACGTGGTGGCGAACAAGTAGTGTGAGGGCGGTCTTCCAGAACACAAGTCGTTCATCATTTTAAATGCGTGGACTGGTGGCAAGTTTGGAAGAGCCCATGAACGATTCTAGAACAAGAGTGTTCCTTCTTTAAATGCGTGGGAAGTGAGTAGCTTGGTGTTGGGCGAGATCAATGCACCGACGATCCTTCTAAATTGTTGATTATGCTATCACCTGGGCACATGGTCAACAAAACAGTTTGTAGATTGCTTCAATGTTTAATACTTGAGATCGGTTATGGACAACGTGCAAACTGATTAGCAAGATGGACGGGAAGCTGGACAACGAGTTGCGTGATGAGATGGACACCGATTACGCAGATCGGGATGAGTGGTAAGCTGAATGCTTTTTGTTTATAAATTGTCTCAAACATACTTCATAACCTACAGACAAATATACATATTAATTAATATATCGAATATTCTTTAAATAATATAGATTTGAGTTAATAAAATCATAAAATTATATTAATAACCAAAGTTGGATAAACATTAAATTTGTTCTTACCTTGTGCTTAATAATGATCTGCGTGACATAAAATACATGAAAGATAATAAAATATGCATTTAAATGTGTTATTTTAATGCCAAAAAATGATAACAAAATGAGGCTCAACATTCCCCCAAACCGGAGAAATGCCATGTCCCACTGAGCAAAGAAAAAGATAAGAGATCATACTATCAAAGCAAACTTTGAAATGTGAGCCAACTACAAGAATATGCATGAATGAGTGAGTTCATAAAGTTTATAATTAGTTCAACCATGTCCAAATTAAAACTTTGGATATGTTGAACATATGACACAAAAGGTATAAAATTAATTTGACAGTTTACATGCATGATTTATTAAAAGGATAGGGTTACTAACAGTGAAATGATAACTAAAAAAATTTAAGGTCAAATCATTCTCATGGAGGTAAAAACAAAAACAAAATTTGGTTAGCAAATTTTAATCATAAGTGCCATAATATTTGGTATTTAATTTGGATTATCCTTTGATCCTTCATATAGTCCTCCATATTGATCTTCTGTAAAAATATATGTCATGATATAACCAAGTTCCATTGCTAATTTATCCTAAAAAACACTTATCATTTTGTCAAAGAAAATAGATCTGTCATAAATAATAAAAATTAAAAAAGTCTATTTAAAAAAAAAACAATCTAATTTTTCCTAATCCTCCCCCCTCCAAACCAAAGGTATGGCGTGTCCTCAAGCCATGAGAAAGAAGATTCGATTGTTCCATGAGAAAGAGTGCTATCATGCTATTTTATTATTTTGTAAAAATAAAAACTAACTAGTAAATGGAAATGATTCAGATATGTATATTCATGAAAAATATAACATTGCTTAAAAAGACTACTTAAATGTTGATAAGAGAACTGAAAACATGGCAGATGAAAAGCTAGTAATCCGTGCCTTATTTTAAATATATTTTGTCATCATAAGATATTTTGAGTTTACCTCAGAGTGTGTGAGATTTTATATCTATGTGTCCCATTTCTAGGATAATGACATCCTAGGTATTTGTTGAATTAGATGGCTAGGTCCAATCCCAACTTACAGTGATTCTCAAATGACATTAAAACAATCGGCCCTAAAATAAAATTTGAAAATTTTTCTTCATATTTATCATTATTCTCCGAATCATGTCCATAGTAGCACATTAACCAAATCTCTTTTACCCGATATTGCCCCACTGCCAGTAGGCCTGTTCAGTACCTTGACGGGTTTATCTTGGTACCATGCAAGCATAGTCCCATTGCCAGTGTTAGATTTTTAACATTAAGCTAGCATTATTAGGATCTTTAATTGAGAGAATAACAAGCACAACAATCAAACACAAGAAACAATGAACACGATGTTTTTTCTCGGGGAAACCATAAATGGAGAAAACCCCGTAACTTCCTCAGAGATAGAATCAGCACCAAATAGCAAAGCCTCAAAAATAGTAAGGTGATCTCTCGATAGCAGTAACCTCTTTCTTCCTATCCCCAATGTCTTCTTATTCCTCAGCTATGCACTACAACTAAGTGTGAGTGAGTGTGTGATAAATAGAGAGGCTAGCTCTCTATTTATACTAATTCTCAACTTGACTAAACCCTACTAGGGCTGACTTCTCTAGGAGAGTCTAATAACCCTAGTGCCCCAAAATTGCGGGGAATTTAACCCTTGAACAATAGGAGGGTTACCCACAATGACTTGACATGACTTGTTTACATTATAGAACCTCCCAATCGGAACATCGAGGCATGAAATGACTCAATTACATTACAGACACATCCCAGAATAAACATCAGGGCACAAGACATAAGATATACAAGTGAATACATTCCGAACTTACAAATATAGCAACACTCCCTCTTAACTAGGAAGGCATTCTTTCGACACAATTTTAAGCACTGGTATTCTTCTCTGTATCGACTAGATCATCTTGTTATCTTTATCTTCAAGTTGTCTTCATCTTCAAGTATTCTTTGTCTTCTTCGTCTTCTTCATCTTCTTCATCTTCAAGTCATCTTCTTCTTCAAGTATTCTTCATCACGGGATCTGGATCATCACAACTAATAGATCATCACTGCTGGATCATCATCATCAAATCTCGATCATCATCAAGTCTGGATCATTATCACATCTGGATCATCACTTGATCTGGATCATCATCAAGTGCCGTCTCAGAATGGTGCTATCTCTCAATTCTTCTCGTCACAGGAAGTTCTACAGAGCTAGCCATTTTTCATATTGGTTGTAGGCCTAGCCTCCATGTAGGTCTTCTTCAGCTCTTATATTTGACAATAAATCAAAATGGCCCACCCAACTCTTAGATCTGACCTCATCTTGTAAAAAAGGCACGCCCAACACTCACATCTGACCTCATCTTGTCAGAAAGGCCCGGCACTCACATCTGACCATGTGTAAACACATCATGCCAGAATGGCTTAGGACTTATATCCAACCATGTGTGAACACACCACATCAGAAGGGCTCTGCACTTACATCTGACCATGTTTGAAAATACCGCATCAGAAAGGCTCAGCACTTACATTCAAACATGTTCGAAAACACCTCATCAAAAGGGCTCTACACTTACATTCAACCATGTTCGAAAACACTGCATCAAAAGGGCTCTCAGTCCCAGACTGAGAATTACTGGTAACTGACCAGGTGCCTCCATTCTCCCAGAGAATGGCATTATCCCTTATATCTTATCAAGTGGGAACACATCCCTTAATCACATCAGAATGGCCATGTGCTCACATCTGATCATGTAAGACTACATCCCATAGTCATACTAGAATGGCCCTCAGTCCCAGACTGAGTATTCCTGGTAACTGACTAGGTGCTTCCATTCTCCCAGATAATGGCAACTCAGCACCAAGCTGATTATTCCTGGTAACTAACCAGGTGCCTCCATTCTAAGAATGACATTCAACACTTATATCTGATCATGTAGGAACCAATCCTACAGTCACATCAGAATGGCTCAACACTCATATCTAACATGGAAGGAACCAATCCTCTCACCATGAAAGAATGGCTCATCCCTTACATCTAACCATAGAAGGAACATAATCCTCTCACCATGTTAGAATGGATCTAGGTCTCATCATTTCTCGTTAGAGGGAACCTCAATCTGGAGAACACCAAGATTCTCCCTGAAGTACTCAAACTTCACTCTATCCAATGGCTTCATCAACACATCAGCTATCTGTTCATCCATCACAACACACTGGAGCTTCACTGCTCCTCTATGCACCATATCCCTGATATAGTGATACTTGATCTTGATATGCTTCGACTTGTCATGGAACAGTGGGTTCTCTGACAACTTCAAACAACTCTAGTTGAAACAATATATACAATTAGCATCCATCTGGAGATCAAATAAATCAAACAGTAGCTTCCTCAGCCATACTGCCTCACAACTAGCTGAACAAGCTGCGACATACTCTGCTTCAGCTGTACTCAGTTCCACATAGGATTGCTTCCTGCTAAACCAAAAGATCACACCTGATCCCATACTGAAGCAACACCCTGCAGTGCTCTTCCTATCGATGGCACTACCTGCCCAATCTAAATCAACATAACCCTCTAGGTTAATCTTATGATTTTCCTCGTACTTGAGCCCATAATCAACTGTACCCTTTAGGTACCTCAAGGTGTTCACAACAAACCAAATATATGGTCGCATGTTCAATAGGTAAATCAAGGACCCAATCATCTGACGATACATCGTAGCATCAACTGCTTCTAATGAAGCATCACTCAATATCTTCAAGTTCGATGCCATAGGTGTGGTTATGGCCTTGCAGTCTATCATCTCGAATCTCTTCAGAATCTCTACTACATAATTCCATTATCCAAGGAATATTCCATCCACATTATTCCACACCTCCATGCCTAAGAAATAATGCATCATACCCAAATATTTCATTTCAAACTCAGTAGCAAGTTTCCCCTTCATATCAGCAATCAACCCATCCATACCTATTACAAACAGATCATCCACATACAGTAGGAGTATCACTGGATTTCCATCTTCAACCTTGTAGTAAATATTGGAATTTTCTTTACTCTTGGTAAAGCCCAAACTGGATAGGAAACCATCAATTCTACCGTACCATGTCCTATGTGCCTGTTTCAAACTGTATAGGGATTTCTTCAATCTGCACACATGAGACTCCCTGTCATGTGTCTCAAAACCAAGTGGTTTTTCACATACACTTCCTCTTCTACTACACCATTCAAGAAAGTAGTCTTGACATCCATCTGGTGTATCTTCCATTTCATCACTGCAGGCAGAGCAAGTAGTGATCTGATGGAAGTGTATCTAGCTATAGGTGCAAAGGTTTCTTCATAATCTATTCCTTCTTTCTGGGAGAAACCACGAGCCACGAATCTTGCTTTATATTTCTCTATGATGCCATCTGCAACATGTTTGATCTTGTAGATCCATTTGGAAGTTATAATGGAATTCCCTTCTGGTCTTGGGAAAACATCCCAAACATCATTCTTCATGATCGATTGATACTCTTCGATCATAGCATCCTTCCATTCTTTCCATTCTACTGCTTCTTCACAGTTGGAAGGTTCTGTATCAATAATGTCACATAGCAGGGCTACATGAATGGAGAAAGACCTAGTTCTCTTTATTCCTCTAGGTGTTTCTTCTGAAGCTCCATATCTTTCTACACCTTGGATAATTTCATGTACCCAAGTAGGTTTCCTCTTATGAGGTTCTTCTCCAGAGGTGGATCTACAGGTTCTTGAGGTTCTTCTAATTCACGATCTTCTTCTTGAATTTCTTCATTCATGGTTGTATCATGAATTCTCAGTGGTCTTGTTTCTTCAGGTTCTTCAGTCGGTCTCTTCCTGGATTTGATGTAGGCTGAATCGTCGTCAAATGTTAAATCTTTGATAATGTCAATCTTGTTGAACCCTAGGAAGTATATTCTAAAATCCTTCGAGCTTTCATAGTATCCTAGAAATATGCCCTTCTTTCCTGAGGGATCTAACTTTGTCCTCTTTTCTTTTGGAATGTGTATGTATACAGGAAAACCGAATATTCTGAGATGGCTGACTTTTGGTTTCTTTCCAGAGAAGACTTCTTCAGGAGTCTCGTTCTTGAGTACTTTGTGTGGAGTACGGTTC
This sequence comes from Pseudotsuga menziesii, assembly GCA_001517045.1. Lineage (NCBI taxonomy): Eukaryota > Viridiplantae > Streptophyta > Pinopsida > Pinales > Pinaceae > Pseudotsuga > Pseudotsuga menziesii. Next base: position 85,151 of record LPNX010492351.1, read on the forward strand.
TATACATACACCACTATTCTGGAAGATTCTACCCATAGATGCATAGGAAGATCTTGATCATGAAGCATAGCTCTTGCAACTTTCATAATAGTTCTATTCTTCCTTTCTGCAATCCCATTTCATCGTGGATTACATGGAGTTGATAACTCCCTCTTAATCCATAAGTCTTTGCATAACTCTTTGAATTCATTCAATGTGAATTCTCCACCATTATCTTATCGAAAGGTCTTGATCTTCTTTTCAGTGTGGTTCTCGATCAAGGATTTGAATTCCTTGAACTTGCTAAAAACTTCATCTTTATTCTTCATGAAGTAAATCCATGTCTTCCTAGAAAAATCATCAATGAAAGAAACATAGTATACATACCCGCTTAGTGAACTGGAAGACATTGGACTGCATACATCAGAATGGATGATTTCCAAGATTCCTTTTTCCTTGCTTTCGCTACTTGGAAATGTCTTCTTTGTGTTCTTCCCTTTGACACATCCTTTGCATACACCTTCATGTTTTGTCTCCATTTTTGGAAGACCTTCAACAACTTTGCTTGCAAGTGGTAGTACTCGATAATGCACATGTGAAATCCTTCTATGCCAATGCTCATTTGGTTTTACTAAGTCATGAACCAAAGCTTGTTCTAGATGGCCCTTCATTTTGCATAAGCCTCCTTCTTGTTCCCTAATCACTACTACATCATCAATAGTCTTTCCTTTTGGCCACATGATGACTTGACCATCTATAAATGCAACCCTCATTCCTTTTGCATCTAATGCAGATATGGAGAGGAGATCCTTCTTCAGTCCCAGACTGAGTATTCCTGGTAACTGACTAGGTGCCTCCATTCTCCTAGAGAATGGAAACTCAACACCAAGCTGAGTATTCCTGGTAGATGACCAGGTGCCTCCATTCTAAGAATGGCATTCAATACTTATATCTGATCGTGTAGGAATCAATCCTATAGTCACATCAAAATGTCTTAGCACTCATATCTGACATGGAAGGAACCAATCCTCTCATGATGACAAAATGGATCAGCCCTTACATCTGACCATGGAAGGAACCTAATCCTCTCACCATGTCATAATGGCTCTAGGTATCATCATTTCCCCTTGGAGGGAACCTTGATTTCGAGAACACCAAGCTTCTCCCTGAAGTACTCAAACTTCACTCTAGCCAATGGATTCATCAACACATCATCTATCTGTTCGTCTGTCACAACATACTGGAGCTTCATTACTCCTCTCTACACCATATCCCTGATATAGTGATACTTGATCTCGATATGCTTTGACTTGTCATGGAACACTGGGTTCTCTGACAACTTCACACAACTCTGGTTGTCACAATATATGCAAGTAGCATCCATCTGGAGATCAAATAAATCAGGCAGTAGCTTCCTCAACCATACTACCTCACAACTAGGTGAACAAGCTGCGACATACTCTGCTTTAGCTGTACTCAGTACCACACAGATTTGCTTCCTGCTAAACCAAGAGATCACACCTGATCCCATACTGAAGCAACACCCTAAAGTGCTCTTCCTATCGATGGCACTGCCTACCCAATCTGAATCAACATAACCCTTCAGGTTAATCTTCTGATTTTCCTCATACTTGAGCCCATAATCAACTGTACCCTTCAGGTACCTCAAAATATGCTTTGCAGCAATCAAGTGAACATGTCTCAAATCTATCAGGAACTGGCTCAAGGTGTTCATAGTAAAGAAAATATATGGTCTCATGTTCATCAGGTACATCAAGGACCCAATCATCTAATGACACATCGTAGCATCAACCACTTCTAATGAAGCATCACTCAATAGCTTTAGGTTCGTTGCCATAGGTGTGCTTATGGCCTTGCCATAGGTTCATAATCTCTACTGCATACTTCCCTTGTCCAAGGAATATTACATCCGCATTTTTCCACACCTCCATGTCTAATAAATAGTGCATCATACCCAAATATTTTATTTCAAACTCAGCAGCAAGTTTCCTCTTCGTATCAGCAATCAACCCATCCATACCTGCTACAAATAAATCATCCACATACAGTAGGAGTATCACTGGATTGCCATCTTCAACCTTGTAGTAAATATTGGAATTTGCTTTACTCTTGGTAAAGCCCAAACTGGATAGGAAACCATCAATTATGTCGTACCATGTCCTAGGTGCTTGTTTCAAACCATACAGGGATTTCTTCAATCTCCACACATGAGACTCCCTATCATGTGTCTCAAAACCAAGTGGTTGTTCCACATACACTTCCTCTTCTACTGCACCATTCAAGAAAGCACTCTTGACATCAATCTGGTGTATCTTCCATTTCATCACTGCAGGAAAAGCAAGTACTGATCTGATGGAAGTGTATCTAGCTATAGGTGCAAAGGTTTCTTCATAATCTATTCCTTCTTTCTGGGAGAAACCACAAGCCACGAGTCTTGCTTTATATTTCTCTATACTACCATATGTAGCATGTTTGATCTTGTAGATCCATTTAGAAGTTACAATGGACTTCCCTTCTGGTCTTGGGACAACATCCCAAATGTCATTCTTCATGATCGATTGATACTCTTTGATCATAGCATCCTTCCATTCTTTTCGTTATGCCACTTTTTCATAGTTGGAAGGTTCTTTATCAATAATGTCACATATCAGGGCTACATAACTGGAGCACGACCTAGTTCTCTTTCTTCCTCTAGGTGTTTCTTCTGAAGCTCCATATATTTCCGCACCTTGGATAATTTTGCGTACCTAAGTAGGTTTCCTCTTATGAGGATTCTTCTCCATAGGTGGATCTACATGTTCTTGAGGTTCTTCTAATTCATGATATTCTTCTTGAATTTCTTCGTTCATGGTTGTATCATGAATTCTGGGTGCTCTTGTTTCTTCAGGTTCTTCAGCCGGTCTCTTCCTAGATTTGATGTAGGCTGAATCGTCATCAAATATTACATCTCTGCTAATGTCAATCTTATTGAATCCTGGGAATTATATTATGTAAGCCTTCGAGATTTTAGAGTATCCCACAAATATGCCCTTCTTTCCTGAAGGATCTAACTTCGTCCTCTTTTCTTTTGGAATGTGTATGTATACAGGACAACCGAATATTCTGAGATGGCTAACTTCTAGTTTCTTGCCAGAGAATACTTCTTCAGAAGTCTTGTTCTTGAGTACTCTGTGTGGAGTACGGTGCTATACATACACCGCTGTTCAGGTAGATTCTTCCCATAGGAAGATCTTTATCATGAAGCATAGCTCTTGCAGCTTCCATGACAGTTCTATTCTTCCTTTCTGCAATCCCATTTTGTTGGGGATTATATGGAGTGGATAACTCCCTCTTAATCCCTGAGTCTTTTCATAATTCTTTGAATTCATTCAATGTGAATTCTCTGCCATTATCAGATCGAAAGGTCTTGATCTTCTTTTCAGTGTGGTTCTCGATCAAGGCTTTGAATTCCTTGAACTTGCTGAAAAATTCATCTTTGTTCTTTATGAAGTAAATCCATGTCTTCCTAGAAAAATCATCAATGAAAGAAACATAGTATACATACCCACTTAGTGAACTAGAAGACATTGGACCGCATACATCAGAATGGATGATTTCAAAGATTCCTTTTGTCTTGCTTTCGCTACTTGGAAATGTATTCTTTGTGTTCTTCCCTTTCGCACATCCTTTGCATAAACCTTCATGTTTTGTCTTCATTTCTGGGAGACCTTCAACAGCTTTACTTGCAAGTGGTAGTGCTCTATAATGCACGTGTGCAATCCTTCTATGCCAAAGCTCATTTGGTTCTACTGAGTCATGAACCAAAGCTTGTTCTAGATGACCCTTCAATTTGTATAAGCCTCCTTCTTGTTCCCTAATCACTACTGCATCATCAATAGTCTTTCCTTTTGGCCACATGATGACTTGACCATCTATAAATGCAACCCTCATTCCTTTTGCATCTAATGCAAATATGGAGAGGAGATTCTTCTTTAGTCCTGGTACAAAAAATACTTCCTTCATTGTCATAGACTTTCCAGAGTATATCTTATAGGAGGATTCCCCACTACCTTTTATTAGATACTGGTAGTCATCTCCAAGTTTCCCTTTGTGAGGTGATTCATGTTCAGATAATTTCATAAAGGATTCCTTGAATCCTGTCATATGTTTGGAAGCACCACTGTCTATAATCCAATCATTGCTGCCATGTGTGACAGTTCCCGTGAGAGAGAAAATCATAACATATTCTTCATCACTTGAAGAATCATCACTCACTTGTCTATTTCTCTTTGTGGAAGGTTCATCATCTTCTACAGCATGAGAATGATGTCTTCTCTTGTTTCCCTTCTTCTTGTGAGAGTTACTTTTTTTTCTAGGACAATCTCTAGCAAAGTGTCCTATTTCATCACATGTATAGAAAATGTACTTAGAAATATCTCTAGGATTTCTAGGGTTATTCCTTTGATGAGAGTACTTACTTCTATGGTGGCTAGATCTAGATTTCTTGGATTGTACCATGAGAGCTTGATATTCACTTCCCATCTTTTCTTCTTGAGCTGCTATCTGAGCTTATTCTTGTGAGCATTCTTCCCAAAGTCTGCTAAACTTAACTAACTTCTTTCTAACACAAATTCCTTGAATAAAGGAGTCCCATGATCTAGGGAGACCATTCAAGGTGGTCATTACAATCTCTTCATTTTCCACTTCTTCATCTACTGCTTCCAATTGTTCTTTGATCTGAGAAACCCTTGTAAATTAAGACTAGATGGTTTCTGCATTTTGGATCTTTACATTCTTCAACTGGTTCCTCAAGGTCATCTTCTAGTTTATGTTATTCCCTTCAAACAATTTGGTTAGGGAATCAAACATAGCTTTAGGTGTCTTTAGGGAGGACAACTGTGGTATGAGGTGATCCTTGATTGAATCAGCAATAATCCTCTTTGCCATAACAAACTTCTTCTTATGTAAGGCCTTAGCCTCATCTCCCTCTAGAATTGGAACCTCCTCACTGATATAGGAGTCCAACTCATTTTCTTCCAGGACCAGGGAGATCCTATACTTCCAGGCTCAGAAGTTATCAGCTCCCTCAAGATTTTCATCAAGCTTGGTATGATGAGACATCTTAACTGAGAACCTGTTACGGAGAAAAATTCCTATGGCTTGGGGTACCACAATAGACAACTTAACTCCAGAAATCAATCCTTTCCAATATGCAAGAGAAATCAAATATCTAACACTAAAGGATCAGACCTCGTACCTTATTCCAGACTGTTGAAGTAGATCCCCGTTGAGCTTTCCAACTTTAGCTTGAATTGATGAATCACTTCCTCAACAACAAGTAAACAAGACAAGCATACTATATATTGGTGTTAGATATACTCTAGCATATATAATAAACAACGTATAAGCATTTGAAATCATCCATGGATAAAATATTCATTCAAACATACATTATTGGATAGGAAAAGATATTTCTATTAA
>LPNX010492351.1:90648-140242 GCA_001517045.1 Pseudotsuga menziesii
AGCACGTCTGCGAATCGGAGAAACTGAATCCCCCACTTGGGCCTCCACCACCTCAATCCTCCGTCTCTCGATAGAAAGCTCACACAAAAAAGGAAATCTTGGGAAGAACACCAAAGTGCTCCAAGGGAAAAAGGGATGTAGACTCAAGCATAAGTTCCAGCAACAATGGACTATAGTTTCTTTGCTCTCAATTCTCTAATGCCTTCAATGTATCCAAAGCGTTCCTTATATAGATTTTCAATGGGGTAATGAAAGGTCGAATCCGAGCGATCTCAAGGCATATGGAAGGCCAGGAGACAAGTGAGTTGGATCCATGTCAAGGAAAACTCCAAAAGGATTTGGATTTTGTACACATCCCGATGTACATGGTTTTAGGGGTCAAACCCGTGTATATACACGATAAGGGGTTTAAAAGTCGCATATAGAAATTTTCACATGTTTATAGGGATGGTCTATGAAACATCAAAGGACAAAAAATGGTCCAATGGGTCTAGGGAGTGTGCAGAGGGATAGGGGAAGGCCATACAAGTGTGATTCACCTGATGTGGTAAAATCAGCTATAACAGATGCCCCCTAATGTGTGAGGTCAGAGGGGTCATACGATGGTCGAAATACATTATAATTCCATCCCAGAAGTGGAGTGATGACGAATCCCAAATGGAAGACCAGCCACCCCATCATCATAGTACAATGATACAAATTTTCACATAACTGCAGATACATATAGCAGTCCTAGATACATAAGAGTACAATGGCCATGAATAGGCATGATACAAAATATCACATAAGTGGTCATCGCCACATATAATACACATAGATCATAATCTCCATGATGAATATATATAAAGGATCATGATCTCCATAATGGATGAAGATATACAATGGATCAAGATATCCATAATAGCTGGAAATGTCTGACATGTACTGGAATCAAGTCATGAGAGATGAAATCTCATGAACACTAGCACGATCAAGGAGGTAGCATATAAGAGATGCCGCCAATATGGAAGGTCTTCTACACAAAGTGCTACGAGTACAAGTCCTACTATGTGAATATAGGTGTCGAGGTCGAACATAGTAGTCCATCGTCTGATTACCGGTCATTGATGTATACCATTAACAGACGCGAGATCACCCACCGATAATGATAATGGGAATCAAGGTACTAGAGTGCAAACTAGCAAGTGTGAACAAATGTGTTGAGGTCAAACACTTGAGAGGATCCATTGATCAGGGGACATTGATGTATTCCCAAAAACTGTCGATGGCGAGAGAACCTGCCACTGATGAATGCAAGTCTCAAGGCACTAAAAAATGACTCTAGATTCCAATCCCAGAATAAATGATCTGAAGTCGATGGGATGAAATCCATTGGAAGGAGGGAATTAAGGCATCCCCCATCGTCTAACATGAGGTACTCAGCAAAGTTGTATAATGTGGAAGGACTCGATCATAAGGTGCACAAACCAGTAAATGTACTGGGAATGGCTGACATGCAAAGTCAAGATAATTGAGGAATGGCCGACTCAGGTTTCAACTTCCTTTGAACAAGAGCATAACGACGAATGGTGACTAAATAAAGGAAACATAGACTCGATATACAAAACTGGGACATCTCTGCAACACAAGAGGCATCGATAGAGGCTCCATGGGGACTGGAAGCTTAACCAGTCAGTGGAGATAAACTCAGATAAAATGAGTATAGCTCCTAAAGTCAAACTATAAACCCAACCAACGGATGTGATATACAGTGCTCTGTTCAAAGGCAACATGACTCGACAACTGCCAAAAGATAACATCTTTCCTTGTCTGGCTTTTTGGTTTCTTGATTTTTTTTTTTGACTTTTTCAAATATTTAAAAAGATTGAAAAAGAATAAAATTGCTTTATAGTTACAGACTAGGAGGGGATGAGTCTCATAATGGGAAAACAAACTAGTTCCAAGCAGTGGAACATACCTATGCTCAATGCAAGGATCCATGTGTAGGATAGCGACACTCAAGGAAAATTCCCCTCCCAGTAAAAATAGGGATCAAGCTACAAAGGATATATAAAATGGCTCTGCATGGCTAAACATGAGACAATCTCAGGCTATATGGCTGAAACTGAATGTCAGGGAAGCCGATGTAAGGCTCAATAAGGCAAGAAAAGCTCATGATAATGCAATTACAACTTGACATAAGGGATTCCTGAGGGAAATAGGCCAACAAAAGATCAAGAGGAGTATGGGGATCTTGTGAAATGTCATGGAAATACTATACAACGAACTCCCACACCCTAAGGGACAAAATGTTAGCATGGGCACCAAATGCAAAAAAGGCACTAACTAGGGTACCCATGTAAGGTCAAGCTCTATTACTCATATCATGCCACTTCTAAAACAACAAGAAGGTTCCGTGACATAATAGAGTGGGTTCGTACCTAAGGCTACAATGAAACAGTCATAAGGTCATGCAAAATGCAAACAGTGATGAAACCTAACCTATATGCCAGTTTAGACATGATACCTGAAATCGGCATGAACGGGTCAATCCAACGACTGAAACGATGCTCAAAAAGGTCTCCTACATCATAAATTAGTCCAAAAAAGGTCCAAAAGGATTAGAAACAGTCCAAACTATAGAAAAAGGGGTAAAATTTTTCAAAAAATTGAAAAATTTCTATAAATAGTAAAAAATTCAAAACATTATAAAAAATTTGAATTTTTTACCCAATTGATCTCAGAACTTCAATAGCAAATTTCAGGAGATCCAGTCAGCGGAATCCACTACCATTTTTTCCAGGTACTTACCCATGCTCTACTCTTTCATTTTGATGCAAATTTTGTCAAATTTTATGGTGTATTTAGGATTCTAGGCCAGTCTAAGATGCGCACCACAGCCCATGCAAAAATTGGGGGTTTTCCGCGTATAGGGATGGATATACGTGAAAAATGCCCTCAAAGTCGCATACATACACGGTTGTTTAGTAAACAGTCGTGTATGCGGCTACATTCAATGATTTTTAAGTGTTCTAATGGATCAAACTCAAATTTTATGTGTAGGATGGTCCTAGAATGGAGAGAACGTGAACATGGTGATGTAAAAGAGGCAGTAAGGGCAGATCCTATGGCTCAACAAGCATTATGTGCATGCGGGCTTTACAAATTTTGGTGTCTTGGTGGCTTAAGAGCCAAACCAAGACTATTGCAGATGTTAGTGGACTACTAGGATCCAGACTCAGAGTTGTTCTAGATAGACGTGATGTCCCTCACCATAGAAGTGGAGGACATATATTTTATTACTTGAATTATCCGACAAGGGGAAGTGGTGAACCTATGCTCTCATGGGCCTGGAGGTGGCTTGACTATAGATGAGTACATTGCGGTGTACTGCTATTCGGACACAGAGAAGGTGGGGAGTCAGAACCCAACTAAATACATATAAGTGTTGGGCCTAAAGGCCATCCTACTGACATTGGGCAGGATAGTAGGCTTAGCTTCACTCCACCAGACCTTGTTTCCTCTAATGTTCTATGCAATGGAGTGCGTGAGACCCACTATGTGTAATTGGAGCACTGTGCTACTGGGCAACATGAAACACCAACTCAGTGAGTGCAAGATGGGAAGAGTGTGAAACTTCAGTTTCAACAGCATATTGAGCACATTTTTCTTTGAGCGTGTTCCAGGATTGAGCCCTAGAGTTGACGTTCATCTACATGGGGTTCAAGATCCGACCCAACGACATTGGGTGGATGCGATGCGCAGACTGGGTGGAGATAGGGTGTCCAACCCCTATCCAGCTGATTTCTTTCCATGGTGGCGACGACAGATAGTTTCCATCGACGACTACCCCTATGCGGGGATAGATTTCCAGGGAGACCTGGACATGCCGCTACCACCAAGATCAGCATACGGTGACATTGGTAATGAATCTCGACACTCTTTTTAAAAAAATTTATTTATTAATTTTTTTGTGTGTTTTCTGATTATGTGGAATCAAAAGACATGATTTTGGGTGATAATACATAGTGACATCTACCATATGCATGCAGATGTGGGATCATGGTGGCCTGAAGGCTTCCCTCATCATAAACAGAGGGGAAGAAGGGACGATATCATGGGTGTAGATGTGGAGCGGATGCTCCAAAGCATTCATACCAACTTCATGAGACTAAAACACAGAGTACCCATGGCGCAAGTCGAGGACTTGCCTAAGGCCATGCAGTGCCAGGTGGTGGGTGTACCACGATCATGGGTGCGGCTATTTTGACGGCTAGTTAGAGCTGTAGTGACATTCCATGATCACAACCCCCCTCCTCATCCATAGGCTTAGATACATGGGAGTGATACATTTTGTACTACCGTGTATTTATATTTTGGTGGCTCGAGAGCCCCATTTTTGTATTATGACACTATGTATTACCACATTTTGGATGTTTATAAAAACTTTTATGATAATCGATTTATTTATTTACATGTGTAAAAATTTATGTTTGTGATGAGCTTATTGTGTATGAAACAAATTCCAATCTAACATGTAGTTAGCATATGAGTCAGCAACTTGATTATTAATTCTTGGAACATGTATGTATGTTATATTTTCAAATTGTTGTTCCAATAATCTCACACGTAAGAATATTCTTAATAATGTCGGATCTCTAACGTGGTACAAACCATTAAGCTCTGACACTACTAACTCCGAATCGATTCGTACGTCAAGAGAGAGAACACCATGTGAAATGGCATCCTATAGAAGTTCAATAATGGCACTATACTGAGCAACATTGTTTGAAGATGTCTGTAAACATATGCCTCCTGAAGACAATACCTGACCCATAGGAGAATAAATCACCCAAGCAGCAGAGGCTGAGTGTTGAGTGTGACGGCTCGCACCATCCGTCAATCCTATGAAAGTGGAAGATTCCATTGACATCTGCCAAAAGAAATGGAAACTAATCACAAACACGATCACCATAAGAAAAAGAACTACCTATGCAAAATTGTACAATAATATACAATAACCAGCCTTGGATGAAAATCATGCATAGTACTTTTTGAGATAGATCCCATTTCTAGGCTCCGCCAAGGCCATTCCCTCATAATCCACTAACTCATAAGCACCCTTCTATAACATGCATTTAAGGACGTAAAGACCACGCCACATGGGGTTAAACTTTCCTGCCCCCAAGGGTTCTTTCAGTTGATCCCACAAAAGGACCAAGTCTCCCTCACTAAACCTCCTTGGATAGACAGACTTATCGTACTGGACCTTGATGCAATGCTTATTCACTTCTAGAGCCACCAAGGCATCTCGACGATGCTCATCAAGTTGCTCTAGGTGGACCAAATGCTCCTCCAATGGGGAAGTGTCTTGTAAGAGCTCTATGGCTAGCTTCAAAGAAGGAATCTCGCACTCAACTGACAATACCAACTCCACTCCATGTACAAGTTGATATGGAGAAAAACCTATGGCAGTCTTGACAGCGGTTCTATAATCCCACAAAGCAGGATATAACATAATGTGCTAATTATTCTTGATGTGTACGATGGTTCGTTGGAGAATGGATTTGAGTGATTTGTTCACTGCTTCTACCTGTCCATTCGCTTGAGGGTTGTAAGAGGAGGAATGCTCTTGTTTATACCCTAGCTTTTATTCCAAATCTTCCATCATACGATTCTGAAAGTGCTATCCATGGTCAGTGACAAGCTCTTTCGAAATACCGAACCGAGTAATGATCTGGTTGAATACAAAGTGTGCGGCTGTCTCACTGTTAGATTTAATTGTAGGCATAGCCTCATCCCATTTCGTGAAGTAGTCAACAGCCACTATGATATGATGATGCCCCCCAGCTGAAGCTGGGTTGGAATCCATAAAATCAAGTCCCCACTTAATGAAGGGACCAGCGGTGATGATGGGATGTAACAGGTGATCCAAAAACAAGATATTTTCTACTCTATGATGTTAACATGAATTGCATAAAGAGCATGAACGAAGCTCACAAATCCATAAGAAGAGAACCAAACAACATAGACAACATGCACATAAAGACAACAAGTTGATAACGGAGTTCGTCTAGGATGGACTACATCTCCGAGCCTGCTTCTCAATAGGAGGGCCGATCTATAATCTCAGCATAAGGAAAAATACATGGCAATGATACAATGATACCTTGGTGACAATGTTCAGGAAGATAACCGCTGCCCAAAACACAATAAGACTGCTTCCAGCAACTCCGAAGCCTGAAGACGGTGTAAAACAAGTATAAACACTCGTACCTTCCTCCTGCAGAGCTACGCAATCTCCCTTCTCTCCTTTAGCTACAAAGTCTCCACTCCAAGGCATGAGTGGGAAATGGAAATTGAATGGATTTATATAGGTTGTCTTGCCCTTCTTCACATGACTCTCATGGATTCCTTTGGTTGCAACTAATTTTCCTATCTTGGCCTTGGTTACAACTTCCCCAAGTTGGTTTTCATATGGTTGGGATTTTTATTAAATAATAAACCAACTTGTTACAACTTCTTTACAAATATGGCATGTTTGTTTTTGGTTACAACCATGCATTAACTTCATAACAACTCAAGGAATAAAATAAATGAGTAATATGTGAGTAATTTTTCCACTCACTTCAAATATTAGTCATTTTACAATTTCTCATGAGTAAATGCATGAATGTCCTAAAACTCATTTCAAGCACAAATGCATGCATGCTAGTCATCATGCCACTTCATCATGCCATGTCACCATGCCACATCACCATGCCATGTCATCCTGCCACATCATCATGCCATGTCATCATGCCACATCACCATGCCATGTCATCATGTTTGTATAGTATGGATGCCATGTGTCACCTTGTCAGTGGTGCCACGTGGCACCTCTTTTTTCCAAATTTTCCTGTGGACCTTATAGAACAGAACGCGATAACTTTCTCATACGGAGTCCGTTTGAGGTGAAATGAACACCATTGGAATCATCTTGACGAGCCCTTCGATATGGTACTGGTTTTGCTAAGATTGGAGGACTTCAAAAAAATTTCTTTCTTGGATCCTCCTGGATCAACAGGGCAGGTTTCCAGTGCATATTACGTGCAAACACCTGGCAAGGATGGCACCTCTTGACCGCATCTACACAATCCTTAAAGATCGACGGCCAGAAATAACCCGCTTTTAAGATTTTTTGGGCTGTAGAAATCCCAGATAAATGACCAACACACGTCCCTCCGTGGAAATCATTCAGCACAAGCTCAACCTCCTCATGATTTAAAGAATGATGTAAAATGGAATCTACCCCACGGTGATACAAAGTGTTATCCACTATGAGGTAATTCTTGGATACGTGAGGTAATCGTCGTCGTTCATCCTGTGAGAGGTGAGTAGGGACCTTCAATGTTTGTAAATATATAATAATATCCCCATACCATGGGTCTAAAGTTGAGATTAAGAATATGTGCTCATCGATAAACGTATCTTCACAAACCAACTCCTTAGCTTCACTTGGGAAATCTGATATACGCTCCGCAAAAATTAACGATTTCTTTGATTTTTCTGAAACAAACTTGAGATTGAATTCTTGCAAGATGACAATCCATTTATTATATTTTCCCCCAATCATCCTTCGAGTGAGGATGAATTGAAATGGATTGACATGGGCTACAACCAAGGTCTGGTGAAGGAGAATATAATGTCTCAACCATTGAACCGCATGTACAGTAGCTAAGGCAAGCTTCTCAACATGGGAATAACGAATCTCCACATCAATAATATTTTAGCTCAGATAGTATATGACATGCTCTTGGAGCTCCTCATCCTCTTGAACCAAAACCATACCAATCATCTCCATGGACATGGCCACATAAAGTAGAAAATCACGGCTATAGTCTGGGGGACTAATCACCGGGGCTGATGCTAGGGCTCGCTTGAGCGCATCAAAGGACTCCCAGGCTCGCTCATCCCAACAAAAGGTGGTTTCCTTCATCAAAAGACACATAAATTATGTAGTCAAATTGGAAAAATTGACAATGAATCTCCATAATAAGCTTGCCATGCCTTGCAAACATTGAAGATATTGAATGTTTTTCAGGGGAGACAATTGAAGTATTGCCTCAACCTTCAAAGGGTTGACTCTTATACCCTCTTTAGAAACAATGAATCCTAATAAGTGACTAGACTTCACACAAAATATGCACTTGTGAGGATTTAACCTGAACAAATAATGGTGGCACCTTTCGAATACTAATCTCAAATGATAGAAATGATACATTCTTATACAAGAATGACCAGCAAGGTCATCCAAAAACACTTCGATAATCGATTTGAGATTGTGGAAGATCAAGGTCATAGCCCGCTGAAAAGTAGCTCTGGCTTTCTTAAGGCCAAAAGACATTTTTCGATATGTAAAGGGTCCCCAAGGACAAATAAATGCAGTCTTATATTGGTCCTTAGGTTTAATTTGTATTTGATCGTATCTGAAAAAAGCCGTCCATAAAGGAAAAAACCTTGCTACCCGCACACTCATCCAAAATCTAATCAATAAATGGTGTGGGGAAATTGTCCTTAGGACAGGCACGATTCAAATCATGAAAATCAATACATATGTGGATCACTCCCTGCTTCTTATCAACCGAAATGGGATTTGAAACCCACTCCATCAAGGGAATGGGATGGATAAAACTGACTTTCAACAGTTTTCTATATCTACCTTAATTGCGGGTGCTTTCCTAGGATTCACTGCATGCAAGCGTTGTCGAACAGGCTTAGAATTGGGATAAGTCTTAATCTCATGTTTAACAATGCAAGGGTCTATACCTGGTATTTCATCGTAAGACCAAGCAAAGATATCACGACATTATTTAAAAAGCTTGGTGTATTCTTGAATGTTAGCATGGGAACATTCTGCCCCAATATAGACATTCTCTATCCTGCCAGGATCGTGAGAGATATTGATAGGAATGGTAGGAGATATATTCGCCATGTTCCCATCAGCCATTAGACTAGGATAGCTTAATGAAACCATGGGACTACCAATTCTCTCACTAAGAACCTCCCTAAAGTCCTCATTCTCCAAGCGGTCAATCTCAGGAAGAAAATAAGATCTATGATGCAACTCTTTCCAAGGTGGCTCAACCCCTGACATGGTCTCAATAATCACTTCGTTTGAAGGAAAAACACTATCAAGGTAGTCATGCACATGAGAAGACTAAACTGCCCATGCAGGCAGCACATATTGGTCCTCCTCCTCCATCCACGAAGAGGAAGGACTAGGCTCTGCAACACACCCAATATTAGCTTGATAAGCTACCATAGTTGTAGGCAATGGCACATCCATCATGATGGGCTCACTCGAAGTATTCGTTGTAGGAAGAATCCAAGGATCTTCCATATGACTCATGCAAAAATACACCAATCTCACAGATGTCGAAGCCTCACCAGAACTAGACCCTATCATAAGGACATGTGAAGGACAACTAAATCTTCCCATGAGGGATGGATACATGCCCACACCCACACTCCCAGTTGTCGGCTAAGAGTTCTCTACAATCGGGATCGAAGCTCCCGAAGATGCGGTAACTGATGGATTCTTGAATGACGTTTGATCAATCATAACTATATTCCCATTAAAAGGAAAGCATACAACACAAAATAGTGAAGAAGCTACGGCTTTCATACTGTACATCTAATTCCTACCCAGCAATAGATTGTAGTCAAGGGGCACATCAACCACCTCGATCTCTATCGCAATGGTCTTCCCTCCCAAACGGACCTTAAGGGAAGGAAGGATCCCATGTGGCCTAAATTATCTTCCATCAAACACAGTTAACATGGTAGCTGATTTAGACAACTCAGGGGAACCCAAACCCTTCCAACATGATAAATACATCACAGAAGCAGTAGCGCCTTCATCAATCACAGTGCACATAATGGTCATGTTAAAACATTCTACATGAATCAAAAGAGACACATAGTAATGCAAGTGAGGCTGAAGTCCTGTGGTTTCAAATTTAATCATGGAGGAAGAAGTATCATCATTCACACCAAGGGCAGAAAGAAAAGCCTTCCTTTGCAAAGGACAACTCTGAAGTACTTCTAGTGCAGACATCGCACAAGGAGTGTGGCCCAAATCCTTGACAACAGAATATTTTTGGGCGGCTCGAGCATTAGGATTGTGCCCCAAACACTTAAGGACTCCCTTAGGAATGTGAGGTGCAACTTCAGGTTTATCTACAGGTTTTTCAATGTGCAAAGGAGTTCCTGGTGGATTAGATTCCTTTCCTGGGTTGGGTTGTGACGAACCATAGTATTTTGCATGGGTCACAACCTTTGTAGCATGCACCATGTTAATGCAACCATGACCACTACCCTCCAGCGGATCTTGATCACCACTAGACTGATCATGGGTCCTTGAGTTCATGTTTTGATTATGAGGAAAAGGGTTAGTCAGCACAGCTGGGCCCTACGCTAAAAATCTCAAGGCTTCATCGATACGAGGGCACAAGTAAGTGAGGTGGTGTTCCTTACACAACTTGCAAGGAAATTTAACCTTAAGTTTAGATTTCTTGTCCCCCCCAACATTACAAGCATTCTTGTCATTAGTATTAGCATTTTGATTCCTATTCCCACCCTTACGATTGTTCTTACCCTTCTTTTTATTCCTTTCAGGTTGTTGGTTACCCTTCTGGTCTGACAATTGCACCGAAAGCACACTCACCATTTGGGTGGGTTGAGACAAAGTCGTGGCTTGTCCTAAAGTAGATTGGTTGATTGACAATTGACTGACCTGTTTCACAACTGAATCCACAAGTTTAGCACTCACACAACCAACAATGCCATCGGCATGTGGTCCAGGTTTAAGTTTGAGGTCGAAACTAGAATGGGGAGCATTGGGAATGATCTCATATAACAAACTGGATTGAGCATAAATCAAATCCAGTTCCTGCGCCATAAAAATGGCTTGTTCCTCATTTTTCACTCCGGATGTAGAAACATCCTTCACTATATAAGGCAATAACGACTTAAGGAACCATTCGAGGAGGAATTCTAGCGGTATAAAGGATTTAATCAACCTCTTCCATCTACGCCACTCTTAGATATGGTCTAAGATATGTGTGGCTTTATCCTGCTGAAATGTCAACAAGAGTTTTGTACCAACGTCATAACGCACTAGTAGCTGGAAGTGGTTAAGAAAAGTCATCGCTAGGTCATCGAACAAAGAGAATATCCCCCTAGGTAACTCTATATACCATTTCGCAGCAGGCCCTGTAAGGGTGCGTTGAAATAGCCTTAAATGGATCAAATCTTGGTGTAAGGAATTTGAAGAGCACCATAGGTGAAAGGTAGTAACATGTTTGCTCGGATCCTCTCCTAGTTTTCCCTTGAATTTGGGTATGTCCGAGGGAAGCTTAGTAGGGACAGCCGACCAAGCTGGGTCATGAGATACAGGATCGTTTGTCAATCTCGACAAGTTAGGAAGATTTAGCATTGTGAGGAAAGGAAGCCTAGGATGAGTAGGTCGATGCACCACTCCCTGATAGTTTTGATTCATATAGGTTTGATCACCATAACCACCATGGCCTTGAACATAGTTCCCTCCTCCCGTTTGACCCATGTAGGGTGGCATGGAAGCACCATAGTGTGGTGTACCTTGACTATTCGGGGCTACAAAGCCATAATTTGGAGAGTAAGTGGGTTGTTGATACCCATATCCATATGGTGATTAACCCTGTCCATACTGCGTCCCATAATAAGGTCCATAAGTCATCGCCTAATATGTCCCATGAGACACTCCGTAAGTAGGAATATACGCTCTGAAAGTAGGAATATACATTTCGAAAGTAGGAATATACATTCCGGAAGTAGGAATATATGCTCTGAAAGTAGTAACATGACCTCTAGAAGTATGAACACGACCTCCTAAAACAATGGGTGGTACTTGAAGCTGAGACACAACTGGTCAAGTAACAATAGTATGGACATGAATTGTAGCAACATTCCGGCTCAAAGGACCACATGAATGAGGTGGAGGGTGAAAATTCAAAGAAATAGGGACAAAGGATGAAGGGACCTATGAAATTATGTATGTGTTGTTCCCTATAGTCACTTGTCTTGGATCTGGTATCCTAATAGGATCACTAACCCTAGGCCTAGCAGGAATATGTGATGTAGCTTCCACCACCGAGATGGAAGGTGCAATGTGACTTGTGCTCCAAAACCTCTCCACATGGTAAGGAATGAGAGTTCCCCTAGGCGTAGTGTTAGGCTCAAACTCAGACTCGACATGAAATGCCAAATCATGTGTGGAAAAACCAGAAATACCATAACTAGTGCTTGCGGATTCAAAATGAGTCTCATAATCTTTCGGCATTCCATACCGGCGATGTGTCAATGGGGGATCAACACTAGAGTAAGTAAGTCTATCATGAAAAGTACCTATCTTAGAAATTACATGACCTAACTCAGTCAAATCAGGTGAAGGATCATAGTTAGGAGTAAACTCCCCATCTTCCACTTGAATGGGAGAAGGTGGTTCAGGAATACCTTCTTCATGGTCTCTTATCGTGTGTGAATCAATGTACGAAGTAGTCCGCCTGTACTGTCTATCTCTCTCTCCCAAAGGAGGAGGATATGTAGAAGGTGGATGTCTTGCTAAATGATAAGAATGGTGAGGCACCGTACCCAAATCCATAATTACTCCAAAAATGTAAAAAGACTCTCTAACTACGCAAACCCTAGGAAAGCTAACGTGCACAAAGCATACACCAATAAAATCTAAAGCCAAACACAAGCAATCAAGGGTAGGATAAATGAGCTCCCAAATGAAGCAGGTATGTCTCGCCTAGGAGAGGCTTGAGACTCCCATACATAACAAGCAGAGGTACGTAACCAATTATTGTGGCCCTCAGCTTCAACGTGCAAAGCGATTGTGCTTTCCGACCCCAACCTGGCTAGGACACCCACAAAATAACCCCTATAGAGTACCCCCTCGATATCCTAGGTAAGGAAACTAAGGTGACCTCAATATAATCAATTCTCAGGTAGGATTGACCATATGGGTAGGGTATCAAAGCCCAAAACTCTCGAAAGAGCCCCCAGATACAAATACAATCCTGGAAATATCTCTGGTGCTACTCAGTTATGACTAGGGATCATCCCAATCAATAACTTCTCACACTGCCTCATGCTTAACTCCCTTTTGAGAGGAGGATCCTGAGAAACACTGGTTATACCAAGGAATTTTAGACACTCACCTAGACAGACACATACATGTTGTTGTTTAGTGGTCTTGGAGAATTTACTCACAATGAACTATTCCAAGACCCTAAAACCTAATCTTGTTGGTGAACCCTTTAAAATAAAATAGTGTAGTTCATTTTAATTAAGCGTTGATTTTAATTGGATTTATTACTCAAAAGAGGTAGATGGCTGTGCAACTGATGGCGTTATGACACAACATGAAGAAAAATGCACACCTAACATCAATTCAAATGCATTGTGTCCATGAAAAACAGTGTATGCTACTACGTGAAATGCACAATTTTCTTTGAATGATAAATGAAAGCTTTCCTATATGAAATCCTGACTAATACTTCAAAGCAAATATAGTGCAAGTACTATGCAAAATGCAAGATGCAATGCATAATGATAATCAAATATTTTTGGATTTTTTGAAACAAAAATGAGATACTTAAAGCAAAAGAATGGTTCTACAACCCCCAGACTCTGCAAGCACACTCAAGCAGCACTCAATAAAAGTACTAAGGTAAAAGAAATCTAATGCACTAATCCCAAAAAAAAAATTGAAAATGCAATGACAAGAACATTCTTCAAAAAAGAAATTTTACCATAAAAAAAAACGTCTCTGGTCAGAAAAAGAGGTGTATACAGACTCTAGCAGTATCAAAGGAGACTCAGTAATCATCCAAATTCACCCAGCAATAATCAATCTTCCTCTAGAAGGAAAAACTAAGGGCATACGTGACTGTTCGCAGTAAACCCGCATGTGTACGCGGATATAGTAGTGAAACCCATCTATATATGTGATTGTGAGTTAAAATCTCGAATACAGGAAGAAAGGTGCATTAAAATAAAGGAAAATAGACAAGCTAAGACAAACTTCACACCAATCAGACACCACCAGGAAAACATGCCCCCAGACTCGACACGGAAATAGAGAAAAAAGAGCAATTCAAAGTCATTGAATGCCGATAGAAAACCCCCAAAGGACAACTACTAGGAACTCCCTAGTGAAGTCGCCAATTTTGTTATGGAGAGAAATTCCTATGGCTTGGGGTACCACAATAGACAGCTTGACTCCAGAAATCAATCCTTTCCAATATGCAAGAGAAATCAAATATCTAACACTAAAGGATCAGACCTCGTACCTTAGTCCAGATGGTTGAGGTAGATCCCCGTTGAGCTTTCCAACTTCAGCTTGAATTGATGAATCACTTCCTCAACAACAAGTAAACAAGACAAGCATACTATATATTGGTGTTAGATCTACTCTGGCATATATAATCAACAACGTATAAGCATTTGAAATCATCCATGGATAAAATATTCATTCAAACATACATTATTGGACAGGAAAAGATATTTATATTAATATAAAATCAAAGATTACAATGAATACGACCTCTGTCAGCACGTTTGCGAATCGGAGAAACTGAATCCCCCACTTGGGCCTCCACCACCTCAATCCTCCATCTCTTGATAGCAAGCTCACAAGCAAAAGGAAAGCTTGGGAAGAACACCAAAGTGCTCCAAGGGAAAAAGGGATGCAAACTCAAGGACAATGTCCAGAAACAATGGACTATAGTTTCTTTTCTCTCAATTCTCTTATGCCTTCAATGTATCCAAAGAGTTCCTTATATATCTTTTGAATGGGGTAATGAAAGGTCGAATCCGAGCGATCTCAAGGCATATGGAAGGCCAGGAGACAAGTGAGTCGAATCCATGTCAAGGAAAACTCCAAAAGGATTTGGATTTTGTACAAATCCCGATGTATGCGGTTTTAGGGCTCAAACCCACGTATATACGCGATAAGGGGTTTAAAATTCATATATAGCAATTTTCACATGTTTATAGGGATGGTCTAGGAAACATCAAAGGACAGAAAATGGTCCAATGGGGTCTAAGGAGTATGTAGAGGGACAAGGGAAGGCCATACAAGTATGATTCACCTGGTGTGGTAAAATCAGCTATAACAGAACCTCCAATGGAAATACAAAAGATTTAGATCTTACCAGGTCAAGATGTCGGGTCTGGATTTGGAGTTGAAATTCTATAGTGTTGGTTCAGGAGCAGATTATGGTTTTTCTTTTCTGGAGTTCTGTCCAACCAAATGCTTTGATCTTGATCTCTAAACTTCGATTTTGAGGAGATCAATCCAGGCTTGGGCTCACTGAAAAATTCCACTTTTGTGGAAAGCCCTAATTTCTGGCAGGAGTGTCGGGTCCAAAACTGAAAAACCTCAAAATTGGATTCTGCTTCGACAGAAAGATGCGCCCTAAGGAGGAGATTTAATCCAACCTTCTTTTGATGAAAATATGTGGAGGAAGATCGACAAATTAGGAATCCCTAGTTCCCACAGCTGGACAGTGTCTTCTTCTCAGGTTAGCTCTGACACCATGTTAGATTTTTAACATTAAGATAGAATTATTAGGATCTTTAACTGCTAGAATAACAAGACATGAATCAAACACAATAAACAATGAACACAGTGTTTTTCCTCGGGGAAACCATAAATGGATAAAACCCCACAACTTCCTCAGAGATAGAATCAGCACCAAATAGCAAAGCCCCAAAAACAGTAAGGTGATCTCCCGATAGCAGTAACCTCTTTCTTCCTAGCCCCAGTGTCTTCTTCTTCCTCAGCTATGCGCTACAACTGAGTGTGAGTGAGTGTGTGATAAATAGAGAGGCTAGCTCTCTATTTATACGAATTCTCAACTTAACTAAATCCTACTAGGGCCGACTTCTCTAGGAGAGTCTAATAAGCCTAGTGCCCTGGAACTGCAGGGACTTCAACCCTTGAACAATAGGAGGGTTACCCACAATGACTTGACATGACTTGTTTACATTATAGAACCTCTTGATCAGAACATCGGGGCATGACATAACTCAATTACATTACAAACACATCCCGGAATAAACATCGGGGTACAAGACATAAGATATACAAGTGAATACATTCCGAAGTTACAAATACATCAACAGCCAGCAAGCCTGTTCAGTACCTCAACAGATTTACTTGCATTTATCGAGCTTCCTTGTTTTAAGTTTTTTTTTTTTACTTAGAATTGACCTGCTGCTAGCAGGTCTATTCAGTAGCCCGGCGGGTTTGCCTTATATAATGATTTTAAGTTAATGGAATCCGATTGGTACTAGAGAGTGTTAAGCCCTGCTAAAACACATAATTCAATTTTATAAAAACATATAAGTAATTTTCATAATGACCTTAATCATAGATCATGTCAAAAGAGAATAACTTAAAGTTGTTCTTTGACCTTATAACCCTTCTTCTTTGTAAAAGATAAATAATGTTCTCCATAGGAAAAAATTCCACCTACTATTGAGTTATCACACAAAGATACTCAAGAGACAAGTTTTGATAATACGGATAGAATGAACTAGTAATCCATAGGTATAAGGTGAGATTCGAAAAAGATAATAATGAGAGTTAGTCTTATCACGCAACTGTTTAAATTAGAAAATCAGAGATATACATGTCTGAATCAAAATACCAAAAACTATCTGAATCATAAAAGGAAGGGTTAAGAATGATGTACATAGAATTATTTTTAATTATCACTATAAGATGCAATTTTTTAAGAAAAGGTTTAAGATATCTTATGATCATAAATTGTCTTTCAGATAATACTCCATGAGCTGCTTATAGATAAAATTCTTATAATCAAACTGCAAAACCACTTGTTAGATGATTCATATTTATTTATAAAAACATATATAACATTATGGAATGAAAAAGAGTCACCTATAGTAACTCTTATTTATTTAATAAAACAAAAATATATTTACATAATATCCTATTCTACTAAAAAGAAAGAAAACAATTCAAGTATATGAATTTTTCCAATGTAACCATGTTTGAAGCAGAATTAGAAATATACCCTTATCCACATATAAGAAAATATTACAATGATTACTGGGATATTAAGAATCAACCGATATGTTTGATTTAGAAACAACAAATATTGAAGAAGAGGATGGTACCATGGCTTGGTTCCCTCTTGGAACCATATTTCAATGTGACTTATGTATTCTATGTTTTCTTCTTCATTTGTTATGTCACAAGATATTTCATTGAACTATAGGATGTATAAAGAATCTAAGTTTGGTGACAGTGAATATTCAGGTTCTAATGTCCCTCCCTCATCGAATGAGAGGTATTCTAGTTTGATCTTGTCTTCTTGTGGAAAAGGCCAAGTAGAAAATTCACTTTCTTCCATAGTTTCTACAATCCCTTGATCTATAACCTCTCCAAATCTTGTATGAATTTCTTAGAATAATGTTAGCGAGGTAGGTAAGGTAGGTAAATGTTGCAGTTCAACACTGTAAGCATATTGTATTGCTTTATTGTTGTTAGAATGTGGACTGGATTGAACAGGAATGCGCGTAGGGCATAAAGGAGGTTTATGAGAAGGTGGCTGTGGCAGGTGTAATTGACTAGCTTGTGTGGTTGATCTTGCCTGGAAAATGGGATATTGTTGAAAATATTGTAGAATAGGAAGTGTTGCATCATAAGAGAGAGTATCCCTATGATAATCAGATGGGACATAAAGGATTTATAAATAGGGGTTGAGATGAGGCTAAGAAGAGGGTATATTCTTACTAATCTTGAAGTTTCCTCTTGAGTACCTTCTACATAATTCACAAACATTTTTATATGAAAACTGAAATACGTCAGTTGTTCCCATCAAACTTAAAATTTCTAAATGTTCACTTTTTATGCCTTTAAGTAAAAGTCTTTTCAAGGTATCCTTCCCTGACTGTCTTAGTTTTGATCTTTGAAGGTTGTATTGAAAGTGTTCGACATAATTTTCCAAAGTTTCTTCTTCTCCCTATGTTATTTCAAATATGTTGTCATTGACCCTATAATAATCTTGGTATATTTTCAAGAACATATGTTTCATGTCTTCCCAAGTTTGAATGCAATTCCCACCTAGGGTCATGAACCATTGTAGGGATGCTCCTTTCAAAGTAAAAGGAAAAAAAATCATTTTTTGAACATTATATGCTCTACAGAGTATTTCCAATTGAAATAAAAAATCATCCGGGTCTTCATTCTCTAGTCCGTGAAAATTTGGAAAAATGGATGGGGGAATGTACTATATTTGTGCCACTCCTCCTGGATCTCTAATAGGGAATTCAAAGGTAAAAACTTCTTCATCCTTCTCTCCTACCATATATTCCCACAATATAAATAGTTTTTCATGTGCTATCTTAAATCTCCCCTTTCAAATGTTCATGTTAGTTTGTTAGCAGGGTGGGTGGTGCTTACAACACCACTAAGTGATTTAATTGTAAAATAAGTCCTACACTCGCATACAAGTAAATTGTATGAAATTAAATTACCTAAAGGTATACATACATCAAATTGAACTTATGAAAAAGTAAACTATCTACGTCTGCGAAAAGAAAAGTATGCTTAAGGGAAATAAATCAGACTTTGCATAAAGTAAACACACTTGTGCAAAAAAAAAGAACAATAAGGCTTTGGGGAGACCCACTAAAGTGGATGCATCAGGCTGTCACACTATGGAAATTCTATAGTGAAGTTGTGTTTGCGTCTTACCATTTCCCCTTACCCTTGATGTGTAACATAAAGGCAACCTATCTATCCCTATCTATCTAGACTATGTCCATGAAAAACTAAACTAAAGGAAAACCTAGACTACTGCTACTACTGGGTTTGGGGGCGCCTGTTATAATAGATGCATAGGTTCTTACCTCTCGTATTACCACTCCCCTGCCACCAACCTATCACTAAACTTCATAAGAAGATTCTATTTTTTTCTACCTTACAAAACAACTCCCCGACAATGTTGCCAAAATGTTTGGGTGTGTTCTACTATCTTAAATACACCTAATATTTAATTATCGACCGGGGTTGGTAGGATTAGAGTTGCTACAAAATATATGTGAAGGTATAGGGGTTCCTAGGGCATTGTAGAAATAGTTTAATAAAAAAAAGATTAAAAAATCTTTCAAAATGTAAAACCGAGTCAAACTCCTAAAAATTTAATTATTAATGTGATTAAAGAAAAACATCATACTAGGATAATATCAGACTACTCATTAATTAACTCTTCTTCTTCTTAATCTAAGAATGGGAAAAAAACTTTTATGAACAAGTTTAGAAATTGAGAAAGGTCTAATTTATGAATAGGTAGAAAAAATAAAAATAAATAAAGAAGCAAGTAGAAAACTTAATTAAGACTTCTCTAATTCTCTAACCTATAAGCATTTTTAGTAAACATACAATTCAAGAAATAAACCCTATGCTAGTATCAATCTACAAAGTATTGGTGTATTTTCTAGAAATTAACATGTCTAACCCTAAGTTCAATATAAACAACGGTGAATTAAACTAAACCAAAGATACAATTATCAAATATTACGGCGATGATAAATGAGGAAATCAAAGAAAAAAGAAGCAAATCAAATCATAATTCAAAAACATGCTTTGATTGAAAAGAAATACAAGAAGGGATTTTTATAAGTAATTTAAAATAATATAACCTAAGGTCCTAGAGGCTGATGTAACTATTACCTAATTACCAAAACATAATAGAATTCAAAAATCCAAACAAATAAAACTGAAAACAAGTTAAAAATAAACTAAGAACATTAAAGGTCGGATGGAAGGCTAGACAACAGTTTGGAAGAAAGGTCCGAATGACAGTCCAAACACACAGTCTGAATGAGAGGTTGTATACAGAAAATAATAAAAATAGACCTAAATGATTTAATTATCCGCTGATTTTGTGCATATGAAAATAAAATGCATAAAAGACAGAATTTAAACCTAATTAATAATTAAAATAATCAAAAGGAATTACTAATCTATGGGTATGAAGAGATTATTTCTATTATAAAATAAAACAAACTGAAACATAGATCAACTAATTTACAGTTTAAACAAAAAGCAGCAAAACTAATCTCTAACTATAAATTATACCTAAGACTAACTAAATTTTATCTATCTGTAAATATAACATTAAGCATTTAACTGAAAAAAAAATTGAAAACAAACTACACGTGGTCGATCACTTTAATTATTTAAACGAGAACTACGTTAACAACACAGTGTGAATTATATTAACTACAGAAAATACATGTTACAGAGAACATAAAAACAAATATAAACAAATTAAAAATAAAACTACTTATCTGTGATGAAGAGATAACAAAAACTCATACGGAAATAGAAACCATGAATTGTCGAGGGGCCCTCTCAGCAATCATGGGTAATGCCTAGTGAATTATTTCACACACAGTCATAAATAGCAAGGCATAGAGCTTCTATTAAAAAGCAGGAACATAGTTACAATCTTCTTCTCCCAAAACATACTAACTATCTACCTAATGGATTGATCAATCCATTATTTCTCTGTGTGGAGGTGTTTATATACACACTATTTTCAAGAGATTGAGCAAGTCGACCCTTTAGTGGTCGAATTCTCTTCTAAATTTAGTCAATCATAAAAGGAAATAATTTTTCTTAGGCTAGTGCATGAGCATATCCCTTCTTTGCTGTAAGTTTGGTTTTCTTCAATATGAGCAGGGCGTCGTGGTGGTGTAACTACTCCTCCTTTCGTGTGACTGGTGGAGTGGTGTTGGGCACAGGAAATGTACATGATGGGTCTTCTAGAACACAATTCCTTCATTAGCGTGAATAGACTTCAGATGTGGTGTACAAACTAGTGACGTGGTGGTGAAAAAGAGTAGTGTGAGGGCGATCTTCTAGAACACAGGTCATTCATCGTTTTAAATGCACAAACTAGTGGTGAGTTTGGAAGAGGCCATGAACGATTCTAGAACAAGAGTGTGCCTTCTTTAAATGTGTGGGAAGTGAGCATCATGGTGTTGTGCGAGATCAACGCATCGACGATCCTTCTAAATTGTTGATTATGCTATCACCTAGGCACGTGGTCAACAAAACGGTTTGCAGATTGCTTCAATGTTTAATACTTGAGATTGGTTATGGACAGTGCACAAACTGATTAGCAAGTTGGATGGAAAGCTGGACAATGAGCTACGTGATGAGTTGGACACCGATTGCATAGATCTGTCTGAGTGGTAAGTTGAATGCATTTTCTTTATAAATTCTCCCTAACATACTTCATAACCTGCATACAAATATACATATTAATTAACATATCGAATATGTTTTAAATAATATATATTTGAGTTAATAAAATCATAAAAATGATATTAATAACCAAAGTTGTATAAACATTAAATTTTTTCTGACCTTGTGCTGAATAACGATCTGCATGACATAAAACACATGAAAGATAATAAAATATGCATTTAAATGTGTTATTTTAATGCCAAAAAATGATAACAAAATGAGGCTCAACAACACTTGAGAGAATGTACTAAGATACCTTGGGGAGCATTGACATCAATGGTGATTTTCCTCGCACTTGTTAATAGTTGACATTAATGACTGGTAATCAAGTGATTTCTTCCATGTTCGATGTCAAGACATCTATTCACATGGTTAGAATCGTATCGTTTGGGGATCAGAATGAAGACCCTAAGTGGTTAGGTTTTTTCATCATCATTTCCTATGCTCAGGTTGTGTTTGGAGATCATTTAGAGTCATGACACGGATCCATATTGTATGTTTGGTGGCTGTGTTCCTTATCTAAGGGTTAGAGACATGGATCTATTTTGTATGTTCCATAGCTATGTCCTACCTCTTATAGTAGTTATTCATGGATCTACAGTGTATCATTGGTAGCCATGGCATGGTCATCATCATATATTTGCAATGTATTGGTCCACAACTATGATTGGTTTGGATAAATTCAATTACTAATCCTGTATGAATTTGTCTCTCTTTTCCTTTGCATCAGACGAAAAACTTGCAAACTATTTCACCTATCGGGTCCCCACAAGCATGGTTATTGTTTGTTTCAATCTTGTGTAAAAATGAAACAAGAAACCATGAGCATAGTTCCCATTCTGTGTCAAAATCGTTAAAAAATGAAACAGATTTTGTGAGTATAGTTCTCATTCTGTGTCAATCTCATTAAAAAAATGAATCAGATGGCCGCGTGAGCATAGTTCCCATTCAATGTCAAACTCATTAAAAAATGTAACGGATGTTCTCAAGCATAGTTACTTTCTGTTTCAAGCTTGTGTAAAAATGAAACAAGTCCCCACAAGCATGGTTAATTTTTGTTTCAAGCTTGTGTAAAAATGAAACAGGCAACCATGAGCATAGTTCCCATTCTATGTCAAGCTCATTAAAAAATGAAACAAATGGTGTGAGTATAGTTCCCATTCTGTGTCAAGCTCGTTAAAATGAAACAGATGTCGAGCTGCTAGTAACCATGCTAGGCATAAGCTTCACGAGCAATCAAGCTAGGGGCAAGCTTCCAACCTTTGGATATCATGTTAATGGGATTTTTAAGCATAGTTTACCCATTGGTTTCAAGCTTGCATAAAAATGAAACCAATCTTTGAGCATTCTTTCAACTGATCTTCGAGCTCATTAAGAACAGTAAGATGGTGGTGAACTTAATTTTCATTTTTCATGCTCTGGTTAAAACATGAAAACTATTTTGAGCTTACTTTACCGCTTTTTCATGCTCTGGATTCAAACATGAAAAAGGTTTCGAGTGCCTTTTATACCTTTAGTGTGCTCATTAAAAACTCAGTGAAGAGGTATTGAGTATATTTTTACTATTTTTCAGACTCGTTAAAATTGGATTGTGAAAAAAGAACTCATTACAGATTTATATTTAAGCTCTTTTCAGTCTCCTTAAAACACAAAAAATATTTCAAGGTGAGCTGGTTACGTTCATGCTTGTAAAAGTATCAGAACGGTTGACTAGTCGGTGGTAGGTTATCTCATTTTTGGACTAATTAGTCCTATTTATGAAAAAGGACCTGTTAGCTCTCCAGGAAACTCTTCTACTACTGTAACTTGAAGATTCCTAGTAACTTAAATATTTTTTAATGATTCACTCAAATGGATCAAGTCAAATGACTAAATCAAGCCTCACTCACTCAAGACATGCATAAACACAACCATATTGACAAGGATTTTAATTATCACTATTCAGAGAGTTGTAAATAAATGAATGTACGAAGAACACCTAATTTACTAGTAGAAACATACACACAAAGTATATATGAATGGCTAGATAAACCAAGTAAAGTACTTGCAAATTATAAATTATGGATGTATTGACAAGTTGACAGTTATCAAACATTAGAAAAACAGAATTAACATGAATTTGACATTCAGGTGCAAGTATAGAATAGACAAGAAGATGAAAATATGAATAATTAATGGCAAAATAAGCTTGTATTACTGATCATGAAATGAGAAGATTGAGCTTACAATATGTGAAAAGGTCTCTAAATTTGAATCCCTTACAATCATTCTTCAATGATATTAAATAATATTTACAAATCAGTTTCAATATCCTCAAAAGATGGATATGATAACCTCTTTTCCTATCTCAGATCCGAATTTGTGAGGTGGTTGGAAAATGCAGAAATTTCTGGAAATATACTGATCCGATATTGACCTATATATCTCAAATAAAAACATATCTTGGAAAATGGAGATATTTTTTTATATATTGGTTTTTTATGAGAAGAAAATTCTATCCGTTATTTGATATTCATTTTCAGTTTCCCACATCGATATTTCAAAAACATGTGTCAAAAAGGAAATTCTGAGATCTGAATTTTAGGGCTCAGAGCTGGATTCGATTATCCCAATCTATGACACCTGTAGGAAAATTGAGAGAGGTTATTTTTTTTGTTCTATTATGAGAAAAAACCTCTCTCAGTTATTTGAGATTCATTTTCATTTTCCTGACATCTATATTTCAAAAACATGTTTCAAACAGGGGAATTTTGAGATCTGAAATTGAAGGCTCAGTGATGGATTCAAATCTCCCAATATGTAACACCTGTAGGAAAAATCAGAGAGGATATTGTTCTTTTGCATGTCAGGCACAAAATACTCCTACCATTTCTCAAAATGATCCTCCAGTTAGACAGGATCATCATTTTAAAATGCCACATTCTTGAAAACGTTGCCTTATCTTGTGGGGGAATTTTAACTGCCTTCATAAGCTCTAAATGCAGATCTGAAGGTACCATTGGAAATATTAGGATGTATAGTTTTCAATTGAATATTTGAGAATGTATAAAGGCCTCTCCATGGATGAAAAAATTTAGTTTAACCAAGACATGCTGACTCTTTCCAAGCTTCTGCGCTTTTGGTGGCTAAAATAGCCCCTGATTTCATGCTTTAGCTACCAAAAGATTTGCTTTCGGTAGCTAATGAATAGTTGAAATGTTCCCCTAAGCCTCCAAAACCTGATTTTTGAATTTTTTGAAGGAAAAACCAAATCAAATGTTTTTCAAACTTTATTACATACCTAAAGCTCTAAAAAGTGAGCCTTAAAAAATTTTGAAATGTATTTTGAAATGACTTCCTATCACCTAAAATAAACAAACTTGGCTAATTTATTTGAGGAGATAACAGGACCTTTTGGAGTCTTATTAGTCATTTCAGACTCTCTAAAACATGAAATGAAAAAATGAGTTTACTTTCGTCGAACTCGTAAAATAAAACGATGAAAGAATTTATTTGGGAACGAACCCCTCCTTTCTCAGGTTCGTAAAAAGTATGAGAATCGACTCATCATTTGATGAGCTTTAACAAGTGTTTGTTACCCTCTTTGGACTCGTAAAAATGAAAAGAGGAACTCGCCTTTTGAGGTGGGGAAAATAAAGGAAAGGGGGATGGTTTTCATTTGTATTTATGGCAGTAATCTACAATCCACCTTTGAACATGGCACCTACCTGCATTTGCATATCTGAACATTTGGGTTTTTAGCTTGTCTCTGAGTCGATCCACTTTTTTGAGTCACCCGAATCCTTTGAGTCAATTCAAAGAATGCTTTGTCATGTTCCTTGCATTACATCTGGTTCTATTCTCATTCAAGTCAATGCTTCCAAGTCATGTGTCGTGCCATAAAATTGTTCAAAGGATGTCTCTCCCAGAAAAATAACTCGTTAGTGACTTTACTTATCCTTAAAATCAGTCATGTCTAAGTTAGTTTCATCACTCCAAATCTAGTTTTGTTCCTTGTTTCATGTCACTAACATGGGAATCATCATGGCCCTCCTGTGACAAGTCTATTCCTATCGACTTCAAATCATTATCCAGGAGTTAGACCTAGAAACCTAAAAAGTACCTTGAAGCCTACATGCCTCGATGGAATGTTTTCTCATTTTCAACAGTAGGTTTTCATCAATGACCTCTGATTGGAAAATTCTGATTGGTTTTCATCAATGACCTTGAAGCCTACATGCCTCAATGGAACATTTTCTTGTTTTCAACAGTAGGTTTTCATCAATGACCTCTGATTGGAAAATTTTGTCAAGTGTTCGACCTTAAAACATTTATTCACACTTGAGAATGTACTAAGATACCTTGGGGATCATTGACATCAATGGTGATTTCCCTCGCACTTGTTAAGAGTTGACATTAATGACTGGTAATCGAGAGGTTTCTGCCATGTTCGATGTCAATACATCTATTCACATGCTTATAATCGTATCGTTTTAGGATTGGAATGAAGAACCTTAGTGGTTAGGATTTTTCATCATCATTTCCTATGCTCAGGTTACGTTTAGAGATCATTTAGAGTCATGACACGGATCCACATTGTATGTTTGGTGGTTTTGTTTTGTATCTGAGGTTTAGAGACATGGATCTACTTTGTATGTTCTATGGCTATGTCCTACATATTATATTAGTTATTCATCGATCTACAGTGTATCATTGGTAGCCATGATGTGGTCATCATCATAGATCTGCAGTGTATTGGTCCACAACTATGATTGGTTTGGATAAAGTCAGTTACTGGTCCTGTATCAGACGGAAAACTTGCAAACTATTTCACCTATCACTTCCTTCTAGCTTCATACTTTGGGGGGAATTCTATTGCACCTAGAAATCTCACATTGCTTCTAAGCCTTTAGGAGAATTTCACATTGCCTTTCAACCTCCCAACAAGTCTGGTTTGAGTCACCTTGGTCAATTTTTTCCCATACCTAGAAGGGACGGTGCCTTCATGTTTTTGATAGAGAGCATTGACAGTGCCTATCTTAGTGGACCCATAAGCACCATTGTCTCCTTTCTTTGGAAAATACCTTAGATCGGTGCCTTTGTCAGTTTTGCTAAGAGCATCGGTTGTCAGAAAATGAGAAAAAGGAAGTTTCTAGAAGCTTCCATGCAAAAGCCTTCGTGGGGTTAGTTCTGATATGCTTGAGAGAGGTGGAATTCCCCTCCCTCACCTATATAGATCTCATTCTATCCTTTTTCTGAGTAATCTCTTGAGTTCTAGGACTATAAATGAAGCCTTCATGAGGAGAGTGAAGGAGTCGAGAAAAATCACCCTTATGATGTTAGTTTGAAGTCTGAATCAGAGGAAAAGTAGAGTTAATTTATGGTTGGAGAGGTCTTCATAGCTATCAGAGGATTGTAGACACTCTTATTGAGATCGAAGCCATAAACATCAAGGCTTTTTGGTTGTACTTCTTTCTCTTCCATAATTAATACAAATACATTCCCCTTTCCTATATTTGATGTATTTATTTTAATTAGATATTATTAGATTCTTTGATCACTAATATGAATAGTCAATCTATCATGATGCTCTCATCTTGTTTGTTGTATTTTGATATTCCTTGTAGGTACTGATCCGTTGGAAGGACTTTTTGGAGAAAAGACAAGACATATAAGGTTGAGGTATATTGTATTTCATGTTAGTTAATTTTATTGTTTAAGGGAAGGATATGTTGTTGTGTCTTTTTGTTCTGTATTTGTGATTTACTTTATAGAGGAACAAGAAGTGTTCGCACTAATTGAGAATTCCTAACAACAAAGTTAGCATCTCTTCTACTTTCATTAAGGTTGTTCAAGTACAAAATATCTCTTCCTTTGTGGAAGTGTTCGAGAAAAGTTCTACTGTAAGTTTAAGCAACGGGATTGGACACTCGATAGGGAGGATAGTTTCTTGTTCATAAAATAACTAAAAGGGTGTGAAACTAGTTGTTGTTTTCACTGAAGTCATGTAAGCCCAAAGTGCGGAGAAGAGACTCAAGTGATAATTCAATTTATGATCTCCAACCATCCTATGCAGCATAGATTTCAAAACCTTTTTAATGGCTTCGACCTGACCATTAGCCTATGGGTAATATGGAGTTGAGTTTTCATGGCTAAAACCTAGCTTAGCACTCAGCTCAACCATCATCTGATTTCAGAAATGATATCCGTGGTCAGTGACTATGGCCTACAAGACTCCAAAACTAGCTATCACATGGTTAAATAAAAAGAGGGTGGCATTTTTACCATCCTCTGCATATGTAGGCATTGAATCAACCCATTTTGTAAAGTAATTGATGGCTATGATGATGTAACCATGCCCCCTAGCTGAGGTAGGATTACAATGCATAAAATCAATACCCCACTTGAAAAAAGGGCCAACTCCAATGACAGGGTGTAAAGGAGCAGTGTGGGTGCACTTTTTAAGGTAAAAGTGTTAACAAGGTGGGAATTTATTAACTGCTTCATGACAATATTTAAGTTGAAGGCTAGAAATACCCAGAGAGAAGGATTTTCTAGGTTGTAGCCATCCCAGAAAGATGGTTGCGACATTTTCTAGAGTGGTAGTCATTCAAAACTTATTTAGCCTCTTCATGTGTAAGGCACCGTCGAAGGATAGAATCAATACCACGTCGATACAATGTATCATTTAAAATGAGATAGTATTTTGCATGGTGATGGATACGTTGACAATCGTCATAGGATATGTCAGGATGAAATATCTAAGTCTGGATATATATGATCAAATCTCCATACCATGGATCAGTTGTGCTTATCAAGAAAAAAAATTCATCCAGAAATGAATCATTGGGATCATCTTCTATCAAAGCACAGGGTAGGTCACACATCAACTCTACAAAAACCAAGGATTTCTTCAAAGTAGCCTTGGTGAACTCAAGATCAAATTCCTAAAAGATGATAATCCAATGGGAATACTTCCCCCCTAGTACATGACGAGTCATTATGTAGTACATGGGGTTTTGATATGTGAGTACAACTATAGTATGAAGTAGGATGTAATGACAAAACATTTGTACAAAAATGACCGTATCCAAAGCTAACTTATCCACACATGAGTAATGGGTTTCAGAGTCAATGAGACTCTTACTTAGGTAATATATCATGTTTTCTTGGTCATTCGGATCTTCCTGGGCTTGAACAATTCCAATGGTGGTAGTGGAGGAAACAACATACAACATAAGTTCTTTGAAAAATTTAGGTGGTGCAACACCGGTGAATAGGTGTGAGCATGTTTTAGATTATCAAAATTTTGTCGGGCTTGGTCATCCCAGAAGAACAGAGTGTCCTTCTTCAGGAAACGCATATAACCATTTGTTTTTTCTGTGAAGTTACATACGAAAGGACGAAGAAATTCATTCTTTCCCTGCAAAATTTGGAGTTCGGTGATTTTTTTCGGGGCAGGTAGGGACAGAATATGAGCAATTTTCAATGGATAAATCCAGATGCCATCTTTGGAAACCACAAATCCAAGAAGACGTCTAGTCTCAACACAAAAGACACATTTGTGTGGATTAAGTTGATTTTAGAATGATGACACCTAAGTAAAATTTCTCTAAGGTGCCTTGGATGGTCCTCCCATTGCTATGAATGAGCAGGGAGATCGTTAAGGTACAGATCCACGATGTGCTTGATATCATGAAAAGCATAGGACATGGCCCACTAGGATGTAGTTCCAACGTTTTTAATACCAAAAGGTAACTTTCGATATGCGAAGGTTTCCCATGGGAAAATGAATGCCATTTTATGCTGATCGATGGGTAGAATCTCTATCTGATTGTAGCCGATAAATACATCCATGAATGAAAGATGACTCTCCCAGAACATTTATTGATGATTTGATCGATGTGTGGAGTAGGGAAATTTTCCTTAGGAAAATCCTTATTTAAATCTCTAAAATTGATACAAAACCTAATAGTGCCCTTATTCTTAGCCACAGGGAGAATATTAGACACCCATTCCATCAGGGGTATGGGATAAATAAACCCTGACTTCAAATTTTTTTCCACTTTAGCTTTAATAGCCGCAACCTTCATAGAATGGACTTGACACAATTTTTGCCAGACAGGTTTTGCCATGGGATAGGTTCTAATCTCATGTACAACAATGGACAGATCTATCCTAGGAATTTCCTCATATGTCCAGGAAAAAATATCACGAAATTATTTGAAAAGGGATCTATAACTTTCAGTTTCCTCTGTCGAGCAGTTTTGGCCTACATGAACGTGCTCAACAGTTCTGGGCTTGAATGATATGTCAATTGGGGTTTTCTGAGTGATGTTGCAAAGGTTTCCTTTGGAATCAATATTTTGCAACAATATAGGTGTTCATGGATTGGTGACAATATCAGTACTAATAAGAGATACAAGATCAAAGTATACCAAAATGGAATTGGGAAGAAAAGAAGATCGATGATGATGATCTTCCCATATGGGTTCATATGCACTCATGATCTCCATGATGGACTCGTCCGATAGAAAATCCTATGTGAGATAGTCTAGAGTGGGGAGAGAGAATTATAGCCAGTAGGGTAAGTGGTAAGGATTCGAAGCCACCAGATGAAGATCATCTGGTTGGACATCAGAAGGAGATTGAACAACATCGTAAAGTGCTTCATAAGGGCCTAAAGAGGATGACTCAACAAATTATTTTCCTCGAGGACTATAGCCAATCATGGAAATCATGTTCATAGTAGCCACATCTGTATTAGGAGGATTTGAGGGAAACACTCCCATAAGGGTTGAATCCTTCAACATACCTACCCCAATCGACTGATAAGGAGGATAGGAATGACCTAGCATAGGGATTTTATTTGTAGTGGGGGTAGCAACATATGGTGAAAAAAAGTTGAGTTGATTGATGTTCACAATATTCCCCAAATGAGGGAAATGGATAGTTCGAAATACTATCAAAGCGACAACCATAATAGCATAGAACCAGTTCTTCCCCAATAGAAGGTTGTAATCCAATGAGGCATCAACTACTTTCACCTAAATGGAAACAATATTTCCCCCAATATTAACTGAAAGGGCTTGTAATAGACCATGAGGTTGGAAACCTCTTCCATAAAGATTTTAATGTTGTTGGTGACTTCACAAGCTCATGAGAACCAATGGATCTCCAGCAGAATACAGACAAAACTAAGGTTGAATCTCCTTCATCCAAAGCAGTATGATGGACCTTTCTCCCAACCACCCTCATCGTGATATGGAATGCGAGGTTGTGTGGTAACCTGGACTTATAGTTCTACACAATAAAATGAATTAGGTTGGTTTTATCTGGGTCTAATTCCCCCAATGTTTTTAACATGTTTTTGCAATGTGTGGGACTACTTTAGAGCACCTCTAGGGTGGACATCGCACAATGTGCCTAAGTGAAGTATTCAACAACATTGTAGAACTGGGAAGCTCAAGAATTTGGATTAAAGACAACTTTCCTAAGGGTATTCTTGGGCGGGTGAAAAATCAAATCGAGATTAGGTTTCTCGGTCACGAGGGGACCATTAGATGAAGACAGAGGAGAAGTAATGGAATGAGTCTTCTTGGAAGAAGGATTCTCATCCTTCTTATCTGTAGTTTTTTCATATGACTGAGTATGAGTAGTCAAACTAATGGGTTCTAAGGAAATCATTCTTATTTATTTTGTGGAATTAGAGGTTCCTTGACTCGACATGTGAGCTATCAGTTGTTGCTGAGATGGGAAGGGATCGGTAAGCACTGCTGGTGTAGGGTTACTCTTTAAAAATTTACTAATATCCTCATGAAAAGGGTATTCCTTCATGAAATGATCACCACCACACAAGAGGCAAGGGTACTTACCCTTTCTCTTTCCTTTATTATCATTCTTTGTGGCCATAGCCTTGGGATTCTCTTGTTGGTTTCCAAGTTTTATTTTATTTTTCCCTTTACCCTTTTTCTTGTTACAGAGTGTCTGCATACTTTGGATAGCACTCAGCTCAGCATAAACCATAGGAGAAAAAGGAGTAGCAGTAGAAGTACTCTATTTCTTGGTAGGATTGGCTGCTGATGAGGGTTGGATTGAACCAACAACCCCATCAACAAGAGTTTCTACAGGTGGCTTGGAAGGGTCCGTGATGGGACGAGGAGCTTGAGGGATTAGGTTGTATAGAGTTCTATATTGGGAATATACCAAGTCTAGATACTGAGTGTGACTAATATCCCGCTCTTTAGTAACAACACCACCCATAGCCACATCTAGGGAAATGGGAGAAAACAAGGATTTCGTGAACCAATAAGCTAATAGTTTGTCCAGGATGGTAGCTTTAATGAGTCATCTCCACCTCCTCCACTCATGACTATGGTATGAAATATGTGTGGAAGTATTTTGATGGAGCAATTCTGAAATATCCATACCCGTTTCATAACGAATGGGAAGCTGAACGTGTGTGAGCAAAATGGTTTCCAATGAGATAAAATCCACAAATGAATGCTGTGGAAATTCAATGTACCACTTTGCAGCCATACCAGTCAAAGTTCACTGAAAGAGTCTTAAATAAATAGAGTCATATATAAAGGAGTTGGAAGAAAACCACAAATGGAACGTCATGACATGATTTTTGGGATCATATCCCTACTTCCCATCAAACATCGGAATGTCTGACAGTAACTTGACTAGAATAGTAGGGCACAAAGGGTTATGATGAATGGGGTCATCAATCAACTTGGACAAATCAAGAAAGTCCAAAGTTTACAAGAACATAAGTTGTTGATTAGATTTGACATAATGGTAGTATTGATAAGGAATATGCATACCAGTAGGACCATAAGTTGAGTGATACACTAGTTGTTGGGCTTGTCGATAGGCAGATGATCCTCCTGAAGATCCTCTGGAAGGGGGTGGACCTTCAGGGGGAGGGCCACTTGGAGGTGGTGGGCTCCTGGGTGGTGGTGGGCCTCTGGGTGGTGGTCCTCTTGAAGGTGGACCTACAGGTGGTGGGCCTCTGGGTGGTGGTCCTCTTGATGGTTGTCCTCTAGGTGGTAGTCCTCTGTAAGGTGGACCTCTGCCAGGTGGGCCTCTGCTAGGTGGCCCTCCTCCAAGTGGTCCTCAAAAGGGCAGGCCACCATAAGGTGGACCTCCTAAACCTCTAGCGATATTAATTGGTATTCCTACCATATATGATGGCATGTAGGACCAATTAGGTTTCCCCCATAGTGTAAACATGTTTCCAGGGTAAGCGATTCCAGGATACATAGCCTCTATAGATGTAGGTTGATAATCCATATGTCCTGTAGGTGGTTGATTCCCTGGGTAAGCATAGGCCAATAAGGCTGGTTGGATACAGGTTGTACCCATGAGGGTTGACTTGAATTTAATGAAGGTTTTACCATATTGTTGTTGGTGTGAGGAACAACCAGTGTTGATTTTCCTATAGTAGGGGTCTGTCTGACACTAGGACTAACTCCACTAACTATGGACACAACTTGAGCTATGAGTTCCCCCCCAGTGTTAGAAGATACATATACCAGTTGAGTTGAGGATTTCCCCATAGCTACAGAGGTTATGGGAGGACTAGTAACAAAACCAGGATTTGAAACATCATGAGTAGGGTTGGAGGTTTGACTCGAATTATGAGTAGTCACACCACGAGATGGTGATACATTAAGAGCATCCAAAGATGAGGAAAGTGAATGGTATCCAGAAGGAAATGGTTTTTAAAGACGGGGTAAAAGAGAAGACATAGGTTCTTTATGCAGAACATGTGTAGAAATGATTTTCTCAAGGTTATCATGAATGTTTTGTAAACAGTCAAAATATGGTTGAAACCTTCTATATAGTTCTTCACATGTTTGAGAACCTATGGGAGGATTTTCAAAAGAAGGTCTAGTAACCCAAAATTTGGAAAGGGATTGACCCATAGAATTCCTCCAAAAAGGAGCATTAGGGCCATCCTCCGTTTCAACAGGACTATTAGCACGACCTTGCATTGGAAAATGAAAGGAGGTTTTAGTCGCAGGAAGTTGTTTGACCAAGGGATTAGCTTAAGTGGTGAATTGTTCTCCACTTTCCACAACTGGGATTCCTTCCACATGGGACTCAGTTACAACACCTTGATCTATGGCTTCCATTGGGATCTCGCTTGTGACAGGAGGAAAGTTGGGTGGCAAGCCTTGATTTCTTCTAGATCATCTCAACTGAAACTCAACCAGATTGTAAGGTTACTAAAACCTAACCTAGGGTTTCAAAACTAGGAAAATTGCACAAAACTTCTCCTATGCAAATCTAAAGGCCACAAGAAAACTTAAGTGACAAGAGGGGCTGATACAAGTCAGTTCCTCACTTGGATTGTATAGTTTTTCCAACTCATTGTATACCACAGGGTCCAACAGTAAAACATGGTGAGATGGATCAACCATCCCTCACCTGAATACTCGACTACCTGGACGACACATGCATAGTAATCTCCCTGAGTGTTGTTCTCAATGTATTGCACCAACAATATGGCCAAAAGGGATTTTCTCATATGGTATAAGGAATCCTAGAAGGGTCTCCCAATATTCATAAGGTATG
The DNA here is from genome assembly GCA_001517045.1 of Pseudotsuga menziesii. Taxonomy (NCBI): domain Eukaryota; kingdom Viridiplantae; phylum Streptophyta; class Pinopsida; order Pinales; family Pinaceae; genus Pseudotsuga; species Pseudotsuga menziesii. The sequence goes on from LPNX010492351.1 coordinate 124,568, forward strand.
TGGGAGCTCAAATCCATAGTAGTGCTGTCTAATGCAAAACCATTCAGAAGGGGCCTTCCGATATACAACAGAGTACATGAAGTACCTTTTGATATACCTCAAGGGTAAATGAAATGCCTTTCTATATACCGATGGTACATGGAAGAACCACGCAGGTAACGGGTTGCAGTGCAGGGAATAAATGACAACTCCTATGTTTTACAACATCGAAACATGTCTCTAACCTATCACTCAAGTTACTATGATTTTTAACGTAAAGATACCATTAATTTTAAGTTGAACGGTTAGGTGAATGCACAGAGTGATGACAGAAAAGTAAAACCATGCAATTATGATGTGCAATTTTTTTCACTTTACCATTCAATGTATGCCCTAATTATGGGAAGGAGAGAGTGTTTTCTTTTCAATTTCGTCTCAAAACCAAAATTTTCCCAAACATTCACACTAAGCAAATCTTTCTGAGAATGCAAACAAGCAACACACTTTTGTTGCTGCTGCAACTACTACCCCAAATAAATAGGGCCCCCCTTTGATTTTAGTTTTTTTTTGCTACTTATACCCTTTTGAGATTTGAAGTCCATCATCCACAACTTGTTTTCACCCTGAAAAAATTCAAAAAGTTGGTTTTTTATTCTAAGGTAGAAATTCTTTGTGACCCGCTTCGACGGATGAGTCCTCATGTTTGATACGCAGTGGTGAATTAGTTTCATTGTTTATCCGAAGCGACGGATAAATTTCATTTTTTTTACCTGCAATAGCAGTCATATTTTGAATTTTGAGCTACAATGACGAGTGATTTTTTGTGTGCACATTTTTCTTATTTTTTTACCTGCTACATCGAAAGCTTTCTCAAGTGTGTGCTACAATGACGGGTGGTTTTTTATGTTTATTGTCAGAACTTTTTCCGATTCTTTTGACCCACTACATTGGATGATTGTTCAAATTTTTTCTGCAACGATGAAAGGGTTAAGGTTTCCAACCCAGTTTTCATCGTTTGGCCGTTGAATTTTTTTCATCCCACAACGGCGGCGAGTTCTCACGTTTTCTCGCTGCCAAAGTGGATTTTTTTCAAAGTTTCTGTCCGATGATGGTTTTCTTGCTGATGCCATGGAGGAATTGGTACGCCATGGCTGAAACCTTTTGCGGTGGGTTCTTTCCTTTAAAGTTGAGTGTTTTCATCGGAAGCGAGTCGATCACAGTGGAGTCGTTGGGATGTTTGAGCCATAGCTACCCGGGTTATTTTCATCTTCACTTCCTTTTAGTTTTTTTATGCACCGTGTTATAGGCACCAAACCACATTTATTTCATGCATGTGCAATTTCAATGTCCCACCTACAATATTTAGTGGTTTTACCCGTTTATTTATATATATATATCAAAGAAAGTTCATTACCATTGTTGTTGATTGACTGTGAGCACGTAAGAATTGGAATTTGTGAGTTTATCCTATTTTGTGCATCCGTTGCAAGCTAGTAGAACCTCGATCTAAAGGTCAAGTGGTTTTTTGGATGCCTCATCTACGACCATTGTCGAGCCTAGCCTTCCAGGTAGGATTTTATTTGTTTACTTTCTATGGATTGGTAGGTTGGTAGAGATTGCAACATGTCGGTTTTTGATGTGCCATGGACAGTTTGGGTATCGGGTTATTTCGGTTTTAAAGGGACTCTCCCTTTGCCTCTTATCAATTTAGAAATATTCCTTTGTTTTATCCTTTTAATTCCTTTACCTATCTATGGTCGCCCTACCTTCTCCCATGAAGCCTAGTCATTTTTTCTCTGATGTGTTTCACCCGTAGGACTGGCATATAATGATGAATCCCGAGCGGCCTGAGATTTTCCTCGGCCTTGGTATTACCTGGTTCTTATTCCTGTGTGGTGGTAGAGGTTGTGGTTTTTTTGAATCGGCTGAGCCTTGTAGGTTTTGGTTATTTTACCTTATCTCCTCACAAATGGATTTTGACTTGGGTGGTTGAAGCTAAGGCATCGCCGTTTTTTAGCCTCTGTTGTGCTACTTGCAGACTGTGAGTATCTTAGAGGTATTCATGCATGGTGGAAAAAAGGGTATTTCAAGTTTTGAGGTTGTTTTTAGTTTTAGAAACGTAGAGGATGCCCTAGCCGAAGCCCGCTTGCATTATAAGGTTTTGTTAACCAAAGTTTTGACCATGCTGGGCTGCAGTGTGGTTTTCTTGTTCTTATGGAAGGAGAAAGTGTGGTAAAATAACATACTGGTTAAGCTTATTCCTTAAAGAAAACAATAGTTTGCTGCCATAGTCATTTATTTATTCTTATGCATGAGTTGTTTAATATTATAAGTTCCAAGACATTTTGTTTCTTATGTTTTTACAGTCGCGGCTTACATCAGAGAACATGACGAAGAAGGTAAAAAAGAAGGACAAGATCATAGACTACGAATCGGATGCAGAAATCACACCCAAACCAAGAGTGGAGATAATATATGAAGATACCAAATCGGTCACCGGGGATGAACCTGAATTTAAATGGGGTCATATTTATCACATGCTCAAGGAGAAAAAGGTTCTAGAGGTGGGATTGGAGGACCTAGTCTTATATGATAACATATTGAAATCAGGAATCACCAAGGTGTTCACAAGACTAGATATTTTTCCTTGCCCTGAGATCATTGGATATATTTTTTCCAAAGCTGATGTAGTAGGGATGATCATGTAAAACATAGAGGATAAAGGATTTGCATCCTTCACACCTGCTTTAATAGAAAAAGCATACAACTTGCCACCTTCGAAAGTCAGCATGACAAATGACTGGGTAAAATGTCTGAATCTTGATTACATGGCTACAACAAAGATGATGGTAACCGAAGGAAAGAATTTTTGACATAAGCAATCTGGGGAATACAAAACTACCCATTTATGTAGCCCATACAGGATGGCAGTTTTGATGCTAAATAGGATTTTCGACAGATCCGATGGAAGGTATTATAAGTTTGGATGGATCCCACTTATATCCCATGTAGCCATGAAGGGGATAGTTTTTAATTGGGATGACATAGTAGCCAATAGTCTCTCTTATTGCATCAATGCATCCCAAGAAGGATTGCATTAACGAAAATCAGAGTTTTATATGGGATCTTTTTTGGTTGACTGCATACTTTGTTTTCATCCTTTTGAGAATCTCAACCACAAATGGAAAGGAGGAAAATCCCCTATTTATTGTATCATATCATATACTTCAGGCTAAAAAATGCCACAGTTATTACAAGCTAATCTGTGAAGAGTTCTTAATGCCCCTATACCAACTAGTTTTCCTGGAGGAGTGTAAGTTCTTGTTTGAAGGTGATTTGGAATATATAAAGGAGTTTGGAGATTACTTCTTGTCTAAAGAGGGAACATACCTATGGATGTATGTGGGGGACAAACAAACCTCATTTCTACCTAAATACACCATAGATTATATAGTGCATAAGGAAGCTGTGAGACAGCTCTTCTTGGATGGCTTTGGAAGTCATTTGTTCGAATTGAAAAAGGTTGTTTTTCCACCACTACCTTTCTATGTGGGAAGTTATAAGTTTTATAAATTCAAGAGTGCACTTGAGTTCGTGAAGGAACTAGAAATATTTCATTTCGATGAAAAGAGTTTTCATAGGAATGATTCCCAAGGCAAGGTTACAGCCCATAGAGCACTCCTAGAGGTAAATTTCGAATATGTTGATCAAATGGATAAGAATGAATAAGTATATTGGAATATTTACAACATGACTGCTTTTAACAAGTGGCTCAAAAGGAACATCACAATATATGGAGTTAAAGGAAGTAGCAGCAATGATCTACCGTGTTAGCACCCAGAATCGCACCAAAGGTTGCAGGAAGGCAGATCTCAAGGTAACAACAGAACCACTTTAGGAAACATAGTTGGATCCTCTGATTCCATAGAGGTATCTCTCACACATAAATAACAAGGACATATTTATATTGTCACAAGATAAGTATTGAACATTGGTGGTTGGAAACAAAAGAAGGAGCTATTGGGCTATGGAGTCAAAAATAACAGGAGAACAAAGCAGTTTGCATAGGAAAATTCTTACAGGAGCAAGGTAGTGCCTCGATCACTATCGTTGTAGTTGGGGTCTAGTGGTAATGGTATAAAGATGATAGTTCGCTAACATGGAGCATCGTAGGGATGAATTCCATGCTGGTTTAAGAAGAAATGTTTAGTTGATATCAGAGACAATGGCAGGAGCATATAAGTTTGAATGCCTATCCATTATACACTAATTCTATGACATGAAGAGAACATAATGTAAATAAAAACTAGAAATAACATGGAAATAAGAAAAGAAATCACATATTGTAATTTGGAAGCACACAGGAATTCTTGTAAAATGCATATAGCCAACATTCGGATCTGTATATTAATAAAAAAGTGTTACATAATAGCCTTGCAAATTCAAAACCAACCAACCCTTTCTCCTTCTATGAGGAGCCTATTTAAATCATTTTCTCCCCCCAAGACCAACCTCAAAACAGGGCCAAATCAGTTACAAAACTAGCAACATTTTCTTAACAAATTGTATCGTGGCATCCTTCCACGGGTGACGTAAAACAAAAAATTATGGAGGTGAGGTTTTCTGCCGGGTCTAAAATATGTCAAGTCTTCAAAATTCCTGCTTTCCTGATTCTTCTACAGCTGTGCCCTAGGTTCTGGTTTCCATTTGAGTCCATCATCCTTGGGCGTGACCTTTGTTCGTACTTGTTGTAGTTCTTGATCATTTTCCATTGGTTAGATGTCCTTGTCTCCAGTTTAACCATTCTTTCCACCAGCACTCCTAGCTCTAGATTTTCTAGATAGGAAGACATTGAAGGTGCTGGAAACTTAGCACACAATGTTTTGAAATCAAATAACACTACAAACTCCCAGACTATTTTATGATCATGGTCACGCCTGAAAGCGATTGTTGAGTCATATCTTCGAATTGTCTGTGGTTCTTCCTGCACTCAACCAACCTATCGTAATACTCCTTCTGGGATAGCATGGGTCTATTATCTTCCCAGAAGAAAGGGAACCCTCTCTAGACTAGAGGTTTGAACTTCTTGTCAAAATCATCATCTTGTTTGCGCATGAAATTCCAATTTTCCTCGACCATATTTAAATGGAGGTTCTGGTGAATCATTTTTCTATCCCACGTGATGGTGGCAATCCTATACCGGATGTTCCCTCATCTAATGTCCTCATCTGTTAAACTGTTCATGAATTTAATCACACTTTCAGCTGTGTCCAAAGGTCTTTTATGCAGGTTGCATTGAGCTTCCTGGATGTTCTTTATGGCTGCTTGTATGGTGTTCTACTTATCTTGGATAAAATCCAAGTATGGGTGAACTTTGTTTGCTTCCACTATATTCATGTCCCAAATGAGGTACCTTGCTCCTACCATATCCCCCTGGGCTAAAACTAGCTTTTATAATTTAATGTTCTTTCTCTCCAATTCCCTACAATGCTCCTTTATCTTTTTCTTTAGATATTCTTTGACATTAGCCATTTCCATTAAGTCTTGATTATGTTTCATTAAGCCAGTGTTCTCTATAGTATTGAAGCTTACCTGGGATATAGCTTGCTATAATGACTCTGTTCCAGGTACTTCAAATGCATTAGGCACTTCAGGTGATTGGGTCGTGGGCATTGGTCATTCCTGAGCTTTTTCCTTCAACTATTTTAACTCTTTTTCCAATTCATCTTGCCTTATTTCAAAGACCCATTTTTCTTTGATCTAGAGCTCTCCATATTTCTTCCATTTCACCACTTTCCCTTCCTGTATGAGTAATTTATCTTTACAATTGACCAACTCATTATTTAGGGTCTCCTTCTCCTTTTCCATCTCATTCAACTCGGCTATATGAATGAGTCGAGCAGAAGTAATTTCTATCTTTTTCTTCAGTAATTGGATAGTACCTTCCTTGTCTTTGAGTAGTCTCTAAGTGGAAACACCCTTATCCCTCAGGTTGTCCACTATAGATAGATCCATTTGGAGCTTCTTGATCTATTCCAGGTGAGCCTTATTTTCCACTCTCTCCTTTCGGAGAATTTCTTCTACTCTTTTCTTACCAGTCGTTAATTTGGATATTTCTAAAGCTGCTTTGAGTACATCATCGTAGAGGTATTTACTTATCCCATGATTCAAATTAATCATGTTATGTTTAGGGACTCTTTTTGGATATACTTCTAGCTTTGCCACCTTGTCACCCGTGATCACGATGAAATTCAGCGTGCCTTTGGTAGGGTCTTTGACTATCACCAAAGAGGCCTTTTGGCCTGACAGGTTTTCCACCTCTTCGCTTAACTTCAACCTTTCTTCAAAGGCCCTTTTACCAGCTTCTCTCTATTTTTCTAGCAGCTTAGTTTTGGACTTATATTTTCCTGCCGCTTTTTTGGGAACACCACTGCACATGTATTCCTGAATCGCAAAGGATGGACCCCTAACTTTCACAATTTTATTCTTTCCTTTGACACTAGAACTTGGCGTGATTTCATCTAGTTCTTCCATTTTTTTTTTATTTTTAGGTGTTTGGGCCGCCTCTCCCTTTTCTAAGTCCATGGATTCTAAGTATTTCCTTTTATTATCTTTATAAGAAAAGCTGGCTAGAGGTGTAATATTTGTGGTTGTGAATACAATACAAGAGAGGTTTAGCTGAGGAGGACCTTTCAACAGAGCAGAAAAGGTCATCCTTTCTGGCATATATTTGTCGGAATTGATTTCTCCATGGTGCTGCATCCAATTCGCTCTTTCTACCATGCCTTCCACTTTGACATCTACGAAGGGTTTTCTCTTATTTTCTTGTCTTCTATAGGAGATGATGTGATGTGGGTAATAGTCAATTTTGGCTTCCATGTCAAACCCTTTCTCCTTGAGCAAACTTTTGACCTTTGGCAAAGCCAACTTATTTTTAACAGTGAAAGGGCCAACCTCCCATGGAAATTTAATGTCTACATGTTTTTTGGCACTTATAAAATGTTCATTTTCGGCCACCAACCTTTGTTTGATTAGTTCCAGTGCAAACACCCTCGGTGTCAGAAACGCTTGGAGGACATACGGTTGGAAAGTAAATACATAGACCCTAATCACTGTACTATTCTCTGAGATGAACCAATCCTTGACTCTACTTTCAAGATATTATTGCAGCATACTCTTCATTTTTGGTAAGACCCTCGGAAACCTCTTTTGAAAGAGGGTCTCATAGACTGGATCCATGATGGATTTCCTGAATTTTCCATAGTCATTGTGCATGTCTCTTGTCATGACCATCTCAGGGACCTATATTTCATCATCATTAAAACTCAAAAAAAAATTCATAATATTAGACTGGAACCTAAAGGTCCTGGACTAACTAAAATTACTCAGCTGGGATTTTATGTTTCTGGCCAAGGACTCGTCGAACTGCAGACAGGTGGGTGGTGAAGACTGACTCAACATTCCTAACACTGCTTGGCTCGAACTGAGGGTAAAAATCAGACACAATAAAGGTTTAGTGATGAACTAGTTCGATTCCAGACCTAAAAATTGGCTCGCTATGGTTATTATAGACTAATTTTTTTCATTGAACAGGTCGAAATCAATGGGGAAAGGAGGTTTTGACAACTGGAATTTAGGTTTTAAACAGGATTCGAGGAAGGTGTATTTTTTTTCATCTGAGTATTATTGAAAGAAACGAAGTATCTCTCCTTAATTATATTCACTGGATAGTTGGATAAACTCAGAGGGTATTGACAGAGAGCTTCGGATGTTGAGGGAATTGATGGGACACAATATCCTAGACCTAGACGCGTCGATAATCATACCTTCAGAATGGGAATAATTCTTTGCACACCAGCTTATAAAATAAGGGAAGCTAGGGGTTTTCTTGACCGAAAAGTAGAAAAATAATGAACTGAACACCCAATAGGGGTCAATTCTCTGTGACTGGAGAGATTTTAACTTAGCCTGAGCGGCTTCTATACTACCATTTGGAATGATAGTATCGAAGACCCCGGTGTCTTTATCTATTAGGGATTCTTTAGATACTTGAAGCTCAAGGTTTTGAGCTTTTGAATCCTCCAATTCAGCCATGAGACACTAGCTTATTATAGGAGAAGTGTACCTGTGTGGCTGATAGCTTTCTCTGGAGGTTTGTCCAAGGTGGCGCAATCTTCACAGTATGAAACCCTCGCTTCCCTATGTTGCAAAACAATAAATAGTTTGTATCCATGTGCCAAATTTTATACTACTTCACCTTATTATCTGAGCATGCACTTTTCCTCACTAGATGCAATCATAGCCGTAGATCCAGGGTCCCAAAATCTAGCACTACGTAGAAAAATCGCCATAGTTCGAAACATTTCGCCAACTTGGAGAGGATATTTTCGATACACATTTGGAACTCCTAAGATGGTTTTTCACCATCGATCTCTGATCGTGACTTTTTAAAACATTTCCACCTTCGGTGCTTCATCTAACATGTATTCTCCCTACCTTCTTGCATGGCCAATCATGGGTGGGCCTGTGTATGACTCCGAGTTTGGGATGTTTCTCCTCTTAACAGGCTGCGACTAGTGTAGGCTCCTTCGTCCTTATAAATCCTCCTATATTCTCTTTCAGATATCTTCCTTATTATCTAGGTCTCATTACTATTCTCCCAGAGCTTCCCCTCATGAAAATTTTGCAGGCCTCACTTTCTTCTTTTTCTCTTGTGGGTTAGAAACCTTTCATTTCACTTAGCACCAATCAGGTGCTAACAAGTGGCTCCAGCTAGCGATGCCATCCTCTCTGGGAGGTAGAAAAGAACTCGTAGACCTAGTGTCCAATCCATTGGGTGAGCATCTCTGCCCTGAAATATGAAACATTTGTTAATGTTGCCTTATTTCTATATTTATCGAAGACAGAAACCAACAAAATAGAAAAATGGTGGTCCTTCTGGGCCTTATGGCCTTCTCTTCGGGCTTCAAACTCCTTGTGGAACCACCTTCTTGTTTATTTGAAAAATAGGGAATATATATAGCTATAATACATGTGTTCATTTCTTTACCTCAAGCCAAGTAGTGTTTGAGGAACCTCCCATTCATTAGACCCCCTTCTAGTAGGGATGTTATCAAATAAATCTACTCAATCGGAATCAAGTCAGATCTCCCTAGTCCAAGTGGATCAGAACAAATCAAATACATAATACAACCTACTTTCCTATATCAAATTTAAATTCAAAGTAAAGGATAGATCACGTACCTGAAATATGCAGATATGTTGATCCAAGCTCCAAAATCTTCATATCTTCAGCTACAAAACCCTGTAGAGCAAGTGGAAACAAGCAAATAGTACATGTGTATCCAAACATGAATTGATCTAAGTTAATAGATAAGGAAGAAATCTCTAAACATTATTAACATGACAATGTTTATGGAAAGAGATTTTTATTAATGTAATTAAGGATATACATAGAATTACATAGGAGAGAACATCACAACCTAGCCTTAACGCTACAATCTTCCATCCAACAATCCAAGCCAAAGCCAAGCCTCCAAATAATGATAGGGATCACCTAGAAATTCCACTATCATAATAGTACCATAGTCCTTCCTCCCTTTGAAATGGAGAGAGGATTTAATTTATAAGGCTAAAGGGATAAGGTAGGTTGAGGACTAGGAGGAGGAGTCTAAGGGATCTTCCCTATACGTTATGAACCAAATACCACCTCACCTAAATGATAGGGATATAAATCCACCTCATCCACCTTCAAGAAGGATCTTGAATCTCTATTTATTGCCCTCAAAACAGCACCAGCGCACCTTCCATGAAGGGAAAAAGCATCGTCGACACACCTAGAAATGGGAGACAGTGAACTAGAAATGACGCACCTAGCATGAAGGGAAAAAGTTCCTTTAGTGAACCTAGCATGAAGGACAAGAGCATCAGCCTTCCTAGAGAGGGATAAAAGGTATAAAAATCCTCAGCATCAATCCATTTTAGCAGAGAGAAATTTGGGATTAGGAAAAGGGTTGACACATGGATCAAGAGTGCAATATTTTGGTGTAATAGAATGCCCCCCAAAGCATGATGTTAGAGGAATGCGATAGGTGAATGCTTTGCAGAGTGAAGAAATATAAGGCAAGGATGTTGGATGGAAGTTGTTGTAGTACCACTGACTCAAATATCATATAAATCATAACATGAATGCTGACCAATACAATGCAGATCCATGGAAGTAGAGATCGACTGAACACAATCATGGGTACTAGAAACAAGCGTAGATCCATGATGAGATGATAACATAGACACAACTAATACAAATGTGGATCCAAGTAATATGACTCAAAAAAAACTCCATTGCAACTTGGCCGAAGATATATGACAACCCAGGGTCTTCAAGCCGAACCCGCAACAATATGAATCTAACCCTGTGATTACAATGTCTTGATGTCGAACATGGTAGAAACCACTTGATTACTAGTCAATGATGTAAACTATTAACAAGTGTGAGGGAAATCACCATTGATGTCAATGATTCCCAAGGTATCTCAGTACATACCATTGAATGTGAAAAAAGGACTTGGATTCGAACACTCGATGAGATATTTCAATCAAGATCCAATGATGTAAACTCATGTTGAAAGTGAGGTAACCTACCATTAAGGCATGCAGGACAAAGGTGCTTGAATCGATTTCTAAGTCTAATTCCTAGATAAGGAGTTGAATTCGATAAGAATAGACTCGTCGAAGGAGGGCCATCATGAATCCCCCATCATCGACACAAAACATGATCAAATATGGTTTTGGAGTAAACCAAACAGCAGAGTGATGTATGAAATTGAATAAGATATGACCAACATGATAAAAGGTAAATTGACTACAAACAGTGAATAGATGACCAAACTTCTCTTGAACATGGGCATGGCATGACTTGGAAGTATTGACTTGAGAATGATACCAAAAAGTAACATGGGCTTACTTTCTATTTCAAGCTTAATTTCCCCATCATGATTGATAAGTGCCTCTTTGATTTTTAAGAAGACGGAAAAGGGTAAAAAATGCTCGATATAGCTCATTAAGCGATGAGTCCATTCTCATATGTTTTATAAACCTGAGAAAGGATGGGTTCATTACCCAAAAAGGTCCTTCATTGTTTGATTTTACGAGTCTAATGAAATAAAAATCATTTTTTGTTTCATGTTTAGAGAGTCTGAAATGACTAAGAAGACTCCAAAAGGTCCTTTTTCATAAATAGGCCTAGTTGATCTGAAAAAGAGATAACCTACCACCAACTAGTCGATCGTTCTAATACTTTTACAAGCATGAATGTAACAAGTTCGCTTGGAAATCCTTTTGCATTTTTAGGGAGACTAAAAAGAGCTTAAATATAACTCTGGAACGAGTTCTTTTTTCATAATTCAATTTTAACGAGTCTGAAAAACAGTAAAACTATAATAGATACCTCTTCAATAATTTTTTAATGAGCACGACAAAGGTATAAAAGGCACTCAGAAACTTTTTCATGTTTGAATCCAGAGCATGAAAAAGTGATAAAGTAAGATCAAACAAGTTTTCATGTTTTAACTTGGGCACGGAAAATGAAAAGTAAGCTCAACGCCATCTTATTTTTTTAACGTGCTCAAAGATCAATTGAAAGAATTCTCAGGGTATCTGCTTCAATTTTTAACGATCTTGGAATAGAATAAGAACTATGCTCAAAGGGTCATTTCATGGTTTAACAAGCTTGAAACTAAAATAAAGTATGCCCAAAATGGCTTCCATCGATGAGTGATTTCCCAATGTGATTTCCCAACATGATTTCCAATGGTTGGTACTTTCCCCTAGTATAATTGTCAAGTGACTAAATCCAACATAAAGAGGTAGGGTACATTCCCCCCAAGTTTGATTTTGTATTCTTTACAAGTATATGAAATGAAGGCTCAAATATTGAGTCTTGACACAATGGAAGAATCCATTTCATTTTTTAACAAGATTGAGATGAAAAAGGAACTGTGCTTAAGGTCAGGTTTTTTTTTAACGAGCTTGAAACCAAGAATAAACACTGCTCAAAATGACCTGTCTCATTTTTACACAAGCTTGAAATAGAATAGGAACTATGCTCGTGGGGACCTGTTTCATTTTTACACAAGCTTGAAATAGAAAGATAATTATTCTTGAGGGGACCTGTTTCATTTTTACACAAGCTTGAAATAGAAAGTAACAATTCTTGAGGACATCCATTTCATTTTTTAACGAGCTTGACATAGAATAAGAACCATGCTCATAGGCATCTAATTCATTTTTTAATGAGCTTGACACATAAAGGGAACTATGCTCACTAACCTGTTTCATTTTTTAGCGATCTTGACACAGAAAAGGAACTATGCTCACAATGTTTGTTTCATTTTTTAACAAGCTTGACACATAATGGGAACTATGCTCGCTGCAAGTTCTAAGCCAACATGATGTCTAGAGGTTGGTGGGTTTCCGCCTTACATAAGAAACTAGATACTTAACTCCATTATGATATCTAGAGGCTGGAGCCATGCCTCCCATTTTACCTATGATGGGAAGAAGCTAAATAGAAGGGGAAGGAGCTACAAGAACATGCTGGAAATTTAGGGAAGTTTGATGACTAAGAGTCATATGATGATCGGGTTTAACGAAGGAAAGTTGATCAACGGCCACAATATTCCCATCATGGGGAAAATAAATGACTCAAAAGAGTGTGGACACTACATCTTTCATGGCATTAACATAATCATGCCCAAGGAGCAGATTGAAATCTAAGGGACCTTGGACTACCATAACATCGATACAGACATTTTTTTCTTCCAAAGTGATAAGAAACTAAGAAAGGATCCCTAAAGGTTTTGTAAGTCTTTGATTCAAAGCTAGCATCCAATTGGTGGCTAGCACAAGCGAAGGAGAACCTATGGCTTGCCAAGCAGTAGAGGATAGAATGCTAACATAATCCCCTTTATCAACAATAGTGCGGAGTATGCTCTTAGAAGTAACTCACACAACTATCTGGAAAGGAACACTTCAATGAAGACGAGATTTTGTTAGTTTACTCTAGTCAAAGGAAATAACCTCACTACTTGGAGAGGGTTCTGTCGAAAGAGACAAAATTTCATCTTGCATAGACCAATCGAAACTAACTACGAAAACTTCAGTAGGATGGTTTTCACTCTCAATTAGAAGAGAGGGACAAGACAAAGACTGTGTTGAAGGGACTAATTCAGTCTCAACACTCTCTGATGAAAGAGTGGGATCACATGGAGATGAAATTGAATTGACCACTTTAACTTCACTCTCCAAGCAAAGAGTGGGATCAACTAAGGATGGACTTGGATTGACCGCTTCAAATTCACTCTTCAAGGGAAGAGTGGGATCAACCAAGGTTAGAACTGGATCGATTACTTCAACTTCACTCTTCATCGAAAGAGTTTGATCAACCAAGGATGGACTTGGATTGACCACTTTATCAACCAATGGGATGTCTAGGGACAACTTACGATAAAAAATTGGAATCCATTGTTGAGGAACAAGAATATCTTCCAAAAACTTTGAAGCTTCATCCATGCAAGGACAAAGGTAAGTACGGTGCATATCCTTACATAGAAAGCAAGGATATATAACCTTTCCTTTTTCAATCTTAACCAAAGATTCACTGGTTGATGGGGCATCATCAGCACGATGATCAGAGACTGATAAAACAAGATATTTAGACCACACTTCTGACACAAGGGAAATACCAGGACAGTCCTTGAGAAGGTGATCACCCTTGCAAAGTCTACAAGGGAACTTATCTTTATGCAAGATGGAAATAGGTACACCAATACTCCTAACATGATGATCAGTGGCTAGTGGGATTCCAACATGAAGATCAGATATTGGAGCTATGACCTTCTACTTAGTGTTCTTCTTCTTACCCGCTCATTTACGAACATTAGATTTTTCAACAGGTGAAGAGGAAGAAAGGGAAATCGATTCAACATTCGATGAAGAAGGATAAGGATTAACATGAGGTTTATTCTCATGTGGTAAAGGATCAGGATCTGACACAAAGGGTGCATTTGGTATGACAGGATTGGAAAATAACCATACAGGTCATCCTATAGTCAATCCGAGAAGGTTAAAAGTGGCCATGAAGGGAGGACCAATAAAATCACAGGGGGTAGAAACAAAATACATGTCCTAAAAAGGGGTCTCTTGACTATTGGTCCTGGGAAATTCTCCCATATTTGAACTCTCTAAGAATATCTGAAATACCACACAAGTCAATCACTACTCAAGTCTAAAAGCAACAAGTAAACTGTGTGAATAGGAGTGGATCAAAAGTCAAGACTCTGTTACGGAGAGAAATTCCTATAGCTTGGGGTACCACAGCAGACAGCTAGACTCCAGAAATCAATATTCCCCAGTATGCAATAGAAATTAAAAACATCTAACACTAAAGGATCAAACCTCGTACCTTATTCCGGACGGTTGAAGTAGATCCCCGTTGAGCTTTCCAATCTTCAGCTTGAATTGTTATAGCACGTCCTCAACAACAAGTAAACAATACAAGCATACTATATTTCATGGTGTTAGATATATTCTAGCATATATAATCAATAATGTATAAGCATTTGACATATTCCAATGGATGCAACATTCATTCAAATACACATTACTGGACAGGAAAAGATATTTCTATTAATATGAATCAGAGATTACAAGTGACAACCTCTGACGGCACGTCTGTGAACTGGAGAAACTGAATCCCCCACTTCGGCCTACACCACCTCAATCCTCCATCACTCCGATAGCAAGCTCACTAACAAAGGCAAGCTTGGGAAGAACACAACAGTGCTCAAAGGGACAAAGGGATGCAGACTCAAGTATAGTTCTGGCAACAATGGACTATAGTTTCGGTACTCTCAATTCTCTCTTATGCTTTCAATGTCTCAATGGTCCTTATATAGCTTTCCAAAGTGATACTGAAAGGTCGAATCTGTGTGATCTCAAGGCATATGGAAGGCCAGGAGTCATATGAGTCGGATTCAAGGCAAGGAATGGTCCAACAGTTTTGGATTATGCACACATCCCGATGTACACGACTATAGAGGGTATATCCGCGTATGTACATGGTTATCGAGGAAAAGGACGTGTATATAATTTTTCTAATGTTTTTAGGGATGGTTAATGATACATCAAAAGACAATAAATGGTCCATAGGGAATAATGAGTCTGCAGCGGGATAGGGGAAGGCCATACAATGTGTGATTCACCTAGTGTGGTGAAATCCGCTATAACAGATGCCCCCTAATGTATGAGATCAGAGGGGTTATACGATGGCTAAAATACTTTATAAGTCCATCCCAGAAGTGAAGTGATGAAGGTACCCAAATGGAAGACCAACCACCCAATCAGCATAATACGATAATACAACTCTGCATATAACTGCAAGTACATAGAGCAGTCCCGGATACATAAGAGTACAATGGCCATGAATAGGCATGAAACATGATAGAACATATGTGGTCATCGCCACGTACAATATACATAGATCAGAATCTCCATGATGAAGATATACAAAGTACAATGATCTCCACATAGGATTAAGATATATAACAAATCAAGATCTCCATAGTGGCTGGAAATATCTGACATATACTGGAACAAGTCACGAGAGCTGAAATCTCATGAATACTGGCACGATCAAGG
>LPNX010492351.1:140591-151626 GCA_001517045.1 Pseudotsuga menziesii
AGCAAACAAAATAGTTCCAAGCAATGGAACATACCTATGCTCAATGCAAGGATACATGTGTAGGATATCGACACTCGGGGGAAAATCCCCTCTCGGTAAAAAGGGAATCAAGCTGGGAAAGATATAAATAAAGGCTCTGCATGGCTAGACATGAGACAAGCTCGGGCTATATGGCTGAAACGCAATGTCAGGGGAGCCGGCATAAAGCTCAATAAGACAGGCAAATCTCATGATAATGCATTCACAACTCGATATAAGGGGACTCCGGGGGGATACCGGCTAGCATAAGATCAAGAGGAGTATGAGGCTCTTGCTAAATGTCATGGAAATACTATACAATGTACTCCCACACCCTAAAGGGGGAAACATCGGCATGGGCACCAAATGCAAATAAGGCGCTAACTAGGGTACCCATGTAAGGTGAGTCTCTACCACTCACATCATGTCACTTCTATAGCAGCAAGAAGGTTCCGTGACATAATAGAGTGGGTTCGTACCTAAGGGTATAGTGACATGGTCATAAGGTCATGCAAAATGCAAACGGTGGTGAACCTAACCTATATGCCAGTATAGACGTTATACCTGAGATCAGTGCGAATGGGTCAATATAAAGGCTGAAACATCGCTGAAAACGGTCTTCTACATCACAAATTAGGTTAGAAACGGTCCAAAAGGTTAGAAACGGTCAAAACTATAGGAAAGGGGGTAAAAATTTTCAAATATTTGAAAATTTTTCTATAAATAGTAAAAAAAAATATATAAATCATTTGAAAGTTTTACCCATTGGAGCTCTGATATTCAACTGCAAATTCCAGGAGATTCAGCCGGCGGAATTCACAACCGATTCTTCCAGGTACTTACTCATGTTCTCAGCTTGCATTTCAATACAAATTTTATAATTTTTCATGGTCAAATGAGTTTTTAATGGCCAAACGTACATGAGCGCCACGGTCCACGCGGATATCAAGGTTTTTTTCGCGTATATGGCTGTCTATACACAGAAAAGGGGCCTGAAACCGCGTATGACGCCACGAACTAAGATTTTTATGAATCTAATGGACATTTTGGTCAACTTCTCATGCAGGATGGTGCTAGAATGGCGAGAATGTGAGCATGGTGATGTAGAGGAGGTAGTAAGAGCTGATAGAATGGTTCAAGAGGCTCTAAGAAGATGCGGGTTCTACAAGTTTTGGTGCCTAGGAGGCTTGAGGGCCAAACCAGGACTACTACAGATGCTTATAGACTATTGGGATCCGGACTCAGAGTCCTTCCAGCTAGACGGCATGTCCCTCACCATTGAGGTGGAGGATATCTATTTTATCACAGGTCTATCATGGCGGGGTGAGACGGTGAACCTCCGTGCCCGCGGAGGGCCAGGTCATGGGCTGACTATAGATGAGTACATCGCAGTATACTGCTATCCAGAGACAGAGAAGGTGGGGAGAGAAGTCCCCACCAACGCTATACAGGTACTGGGCCAAAAGGCCATCTTACTGACGCTGGGCAGGATAGCAGGCTTAGCATCACTCCATCAGGCCTCTCGGCCATTGATGTTCTATGCGGTGGAGTGTATGACACCGACCATATATGACTGGAGCACATCACTGTTGAGTAACATGAAACATCAGCTCAGTGAGTGCAAGGCAGGTAGGATACAGAACTTCGGGTTCAGTAGTATCTTGAGCACTTTCTTCTTCGAGCGGGTTCTAGGGTTGAGCCCTAGAGTGGATGTTCCTCTCCACAGGGTTCGAGATCCAGCCCAACAACGTTGGGCAGACGCGATGCACAGACTGGGGGGCGGTAGGGTGGCCAACCCTTATCCAGTAGACTTTTTTCCTTGGTGGCGACAACAGATTACTGCCATAGAGGACTACCCTTATGCAGGGATAGACTTCCGGGGAGACCCGGACATGCCATTACCACCAAGGTCAGCATATGGAGACATAGGTAACGAATCTTGACCCTAACTCTTTTTTAAAATTTTGAATTATTTAATTTTTTTTGTGTTTTCTTGATTAATGGAATCAAAAAGACATGTTTTTTGGTGACAATACATAGTGACATCTACTATTGATGTGCAGATGTGGTACCACGGCGATCAGAGGGCTTCCCACATCATAGACGGAGGGGAAGAGGAGACGATATCACCGGTGTGGATGCGGAGCGAACGCTCCAAAGCATCCATACCAAATTTGTGTGACTGACTCATAGGATTCCCATGGCGCAAGTCGAGGACTTTCCTGAGGCTATGCAGAGACAGGTGGTTGGTGTACCACGTGCATGGGTGCATTTATTCCGGTGGCTAGCTAGAGCCATGGTGACATATCATGATCACAACCCTCATCCACCTCCACAGGAGTAGACACCTGGGAGTGTATCTATTTTGTACTACCGTGTATATGATGGTGGCTTTCAAAGCCCCAATTTTTTATTATGATACTATGTATTACCACATTTTGATGATATATAAAAGTTTTATGGTGATCAGTTTATTTATTTACATGTGTAAACATTGTGTTTATGATTAATTTATGATGAATGAAACAAATACCAATCTAACACATAGTTAGCATATGAGTCAGCAATTTGATTAAAATTTCTTGGAATGTGTATATATGTTATGTTCTCAAATTGCCATTCAATCTCACACGTAAGAATCTCCTCAATAACGTTGGATCTCTAACATGGTACAAACCATTTAGCTGTGACACTACTAACTCTGAATCAAGACGTACCTCAAGAGAGAGAACACCATGCGAAATGGCATCCCGTAGAAGCTCGATAACGGCACTATATTCAGCAACATTGTTGGAAGATGGCCGTAGACATACACCTCCTGAAGACAGTACATGACCCATAGGAGTAAAAATCAACCAAGCAGCTGAGGCTGAGTGTTGAGTGTGACGGCTTACACCATCCGCGAATCCTACGAAGGTGGAAGATTCCATTGACATTATCCACAAGAAATGGAAACTAATCACAAACCCGATCACGATAAACAAGACCTAACTATGCAAAAAAGCTGTACAATAATATACAACAAACAAACTTGGCTAAATATTATGCATAGTATTTTTTAAGATAGAGCCCATTTCTAGGCTCTGCCAATGCTGTCCCTTCGTAATCCACTAACTCGTAGGTACCCTTCTCTAATACTCGCTTGACCATGTAAGGACCACGCCACATAGGATTGAACTTCCCTGCCCCCAAGGGTTCTTTCGATTGATCCCACAAAAGGACCAAGTCTCCCTCACTAAACACTCTCGGATGGACAGAATTATCGTATTGGGCCTTCACGCGACGCTTATTAACCTCTAGAGTCACCAAGGCATCTCTACGCTGCTCATCAAGTTGCTCAAGGTGAACCAAACGCTCCTCCAAAGGTGAAGTGTCTGGTAAGAGTTCCATGGCTAACTACAACGAAGGAATCTCGCATTCAACCAGCAATATTGACTCCACTCCATGAACAAGCTGATATGGAGAAAAACCAGTGGCAGTCTTTACCGCAGTTCGGTATGCCCACAAAGCAGGATACAACATAATATGCCAATTTGTCTTGCTTTGTGCGATGGTTCGTTGGAGAATGGACTTAAGTGATTTATTCACAGCTTCAACCTGTCCATTCACTTGAGGATAGTAAGAAGAGGAGTGCTCTTGCTTATATCCTAACTTGGAGGCCAACTCTTCCATCATCCGATTCTGAAAGTGCGAACCATGGTCAGTGACAAGCTCTCTAGGAATCCCGAACCTAGAGATGATTTGGTTGAATACAAAGTGAGCGGCTGTCTCACCATCAGATTTTACTGTAGGCATTTCCTCATCCCATTTCGTGAAGTAATTGAAAACCACAATGATATGATGGTGCCCCCCAGCCGAAGCTGGGTTGCAATCCATAAAATCTAGCCCCCACTTGGTGAAGGGACCGGCGGTGATAATAGGGTGCAACGGGGCAGGCTTCGAGCGCATGTTACGTGCAAACACCTGGCAAGGGTGGCACCTCTTGACCGCTTCAATACAATCCTTGAAGATTAACGGCCAGAAATATCTTTCTCTCAAAATATTTTGGGTTGTAGCAAGCCCAGATAAATGACCACCACACGCCCCTTCGTGGAAATCATTAAGCACTATCTCAGCCTCATCGTGAGTTAAAAAATGTCGTAAAAAGGAATCTACCCCATGGCGGTACAAAGTATTGTCCACTATGAGGTAGTTCTTGGAAACGTGACGTAATCGACATCGCTCATCCCACGAGAGGTGAGTAGGGGTCCTCTGCATTTGCAAATATACTATGATATCACCGTACCATGGGTCAGCCATTGAGATTAAGAAAATGTGTTCATCCACGAACGTATCTTCACATACCGACTCCTCAGCCTCGCTCGGAAAATCTGATATGAGCTCTGCAAATATTAACGATTTCTTCGATTTTGCCGAAACAAACTCGAGATCAAACTCTTGCAGAATGAAAATCCATTTATTATATTTTCCCCCAATCATCCTACGTGTGAGGACGAACTAAAATGGATTGACATGGGAAACCACCAAAGTTTGGCAAAGGAGAATATAATGTCTCAAATGCTGCACCGCATGTACAGTGGCCAAGGCAAGCTTCTCTACATGAGAATACCGAATCTCTGTGTCAATAAGGTTCTGGCTCAGATAGTATATGACATGCTCTTGGAGCTCCTCATCCTCTTCAACCAAAACCATCCCAATCGTCTCTAAAGACACGGCCACATACAATAGGAAATCATGGCTATAATCCGGAGGACTAATCACCGGGGCCGATGCTAGGGCTCTCTTAAGGGCATCGAAGGACTCCTGGGCTCGCTCATCCCATTCAAAGGGAGTATCCTTCTTTAGGAGACGCATGAAACCTCTAGTCAAATTGGAGAAATTGACAACAAATATTCGTAGGAAGTTTTCCATGCCTTGCAAACACTGAAGATGACGAATATTTCGCGGGGGAGACAACTGAAGTATTGCCTCCACTTTCAAGGGGTCGACTCTTATACCCTCTTTTGAAACGATAAATCCTAATAAACGACCTGATTTCACACAAAAGATGCACTTATGAGGGTTTAATCTAATAGCATATTGCCGGCATCTTTCGAACACCAATCTCAAGTGATAAGAATGACGCATCCTCATACGAGAATGAGCAGCGAGGTCATCCAAAAATACTTCGATAATGGACTTGAGATCATGGAAAATCAAGGTCATCGCCCACTGGAAAGTAGTTCCGGCGTTTTTAAGGCCGAAAGGCATTTTTCAATATGCAAATGTTCCCCAAGGACAAATAAATGCGGTCTTATGTTGGTCCTCAGGTTTAATTTGAATCTGATTAAATCCAGAAAAACCGTCCATAAAGGAGAACACCTCGCTACCCGCACACTCATCCAAAATCTGATCAATAAACGGTGTGGGGAAGTTATCCTTAGGACATGCACGATTTAAATCACGGAAATCAGTGCATATACGGATCGCTCCTTGCTTCTTATCTACCAGAACGGGATTTGAAACCCACTCCATCAAGGGAACGAGATAGATGAAACTAGCTTTCAATAGTTTCTCTATCTCTGCCTTTATGGCGGGTGCTTTCCTAGGATTTATCGCGCGTAAACGCTGTCGAACAGGCTTCGCGTTGGGGTAAGTTTTAATTTCATGTTCGACAATCTGAGGGTCAATCCCTGGCATCTCATCGTAAGACCAAGCAAAAACATCACGGAATTCCTTGAACAGCTCGGTATACTCACGAATCTCACCTTGGGAACAATCCACCCCAATGTACACATTCTCAACCGTACCAGGGTTGCGAGAAATGTTGATAGGCATAGTTGATGATATGTTTGTCATGTTTCCATCAACCATCTGACCAGGAGAGCTTAATGGAATCATGGGCCTACCAGCTTTCTATCTAAGAATATCCCTATAATCCTCATGCTCCAACAAGTCAAGCTCTGGAAGGAAATATGATCTATGATGGAGTTCCTCCCATGGTGGCTCAACTCCCAACATAGCCTCGATGATCGCTTCATCTGAAGGGAAAACCATATCAAGGAAATCATGGGCATGAGAAGACTGTACTGCCCACGCAGGCAGCACATAGGGGTCTTCTTCCTCTGTCCGTGAAGAAGAAGAACAAGGCTTTGCAGCAGATTGAAGATTAGCTTGGTAAGAAATCATGGCTGCAGGCAACGGCACACTTGTTTCAATGGTATCACTCGAAGGACTCGATGAAGGAAGAATCCAAGGATCTCCCATATGACTTGTGCGAAAAGGCACCGATCTCATAGACGTGGATGCACCATTGAAACTAGCTCCTATCATGAGGACAGGTGCAGGACAACTAAAATTTCCCATGAGGGAAGGATACATACCTACACTGACACTCCCAGTTGCCGGCTGGGAATGTTCAAATTTCAGAACTGCAGCTTCCGAAGATGCACTAACAGGCGGATTCTTGAATGACATCTGATAAATCGTCACAATCTTCCCATTATGACGAAAGCATACAACTCGAAATACGGAAGACGCAACGGCTTGCATACTATACATCCAATTCCTTCCCAGTAAGAGATTGTAGTCAAGGGGCACATCAACCACCTCAACCTCTATCACAACGGTCTTCCCCCCCAAATGGACTTTAAGAGAAGGAAGGATACCGTGCGGCCTAAACGATATCCCATTGAAAGCAGTTAACATGGTTGTAGACTTTGACAACTTAGGAGAACCAAGACCCTTCCAACAAGACAAAGACATCACAGAAGCAGCAGCGCCCTCGTCAATCACAGTACGCTTGACGATCACATTAAGACATTCTACATGCACCAAAAGGGACACATAGTAGGGAAAGCGAGGCTGATGTCCTGCGGTTTCAAACTTGATCACTGAGGAAGAATCATCACCATTCACACCAAGAGCGGAAAGCAAAGCCTTCCTTTGCGATGGACAACTCTGAAGCACCTCCAATGCAGACATCACACAAGGAGTATGACCCAAGTCCTCGACAACTGAATAGTTTTGGGCAGCTCGGGCATTTGGATTATGCCCCGAACACTTAAGTACCCCCTTAGGAATGTGAGGTGCAGCTTCAGGTTTGTTCGCAGGTTTCTCAATACGCAAAGGGGTTCCTGGTGGACCAGGGTCTTTACCTGGGTTAGGTTGTGACGAAGAATAATCTTTCGCACGCGTCACAACTTTCACGGCACGGACCATATTAATGCACCCACGACCACTAGTTTCAGGTGGATCATCATCACTAGATCGATCATGGGACTTCGAGTTCATATTTTGGTTATGCGGTAAAGGGTTCGTTAACACAGCTGGGCCCTGTGCTATGAACTTCGAAGCTTCATCCATCCTAGGGCACAAGTAAGTGAGGTGATCGTCCTTACAAATCTTGCAAGGAAACTTAACCTTACGCTTATTCTGCTTGTCCCCCCCAGCATTTTTATTGTTCTTGTCATTATTGTTGGCATTCTCATTTTTATTCCCACCCTTCGTATTATTGTTTTTACCCTTTTTTCTATTCCGTCCAAGTTGCTGGTTACCTTTCTGGTCAGACGATTGCACAACAAGTACATTCACCATTTGGGCAGGCTGAGACGAAGCCGTAGCTTGTCTCGAGGCAGATTGGTTGATTGACAATTGAGAAACTTGTTTCACAACCGAACCTGCAGTTTTCTTACTTGCACTACCCACAATGCCATCGGCATGTGGTCCAGGTTTGACCTTGGGATAGAAACTAGAATGAGGGGCATTAGGTATAATCTCATATAACAAACCAGACTGAGCATAGATCAAGTCTAGTTCCTACGCCCTAAAGATGGCTTGTTCCTCATTTTGCACTCTGGATGTGGAGACATCCTTCACGATATATGGTAATAACGATTTGAGGAACCACTCAAGGAGGAATTCCGGCGGTATAAAGGCTTTGATTAATCTCTTCCGTCTACGCCACTCCTGAATATGATCAGAAATATGGGTGGATTTATCTTGCCGAAATGTTGACAAGAGTTCGGTACCGACATCATATCGTACTGGTAGCTGGAAGTGATTAAGGAAAGTCATCGCAAGATTGTCGAACAAAGTAAAGGCACCCCTAGGTAACTCTATGTACCATTTTGTCGCAAGCCCTGTAAGGGTGCGTTGAAATAGTCTCAAGCGGACTGAGTCCTGATGCAATGAATTGGAAGAGCACCATAGGTGGAATGTCGTAACGTGTTCACTCGGATCCTCTCCTGGTTTTCCTTTGAACTTAGGTATGTCCGAAGGAAGCTTGGTAGGGACAGCCGGCCAAGCCGGGTCATGAGCCACAGGATCGTTTGTAAGTCTCGATAAGTCAGGTAAATTGAGTGTCATGAGGAAAGGGAACTTAGCATGATGAGGTTTAGGAACCGCTCCCTGGTTCACATAGGATTGATTACCACCATGACCTTGGCCATAGTGACCTCCTCCTGTATGACCCGTGTAGGGTGGCGTGGAAATCGCATAATGAGGTGGACCTTGACTAGTAGGAGCTACAAAGCCATAGTTGGGAGAGTAAGCAGGTTGTGAATACCCACCTCCATAAGGTTGAGAGACCTGACCATACTGTGCCCCATAGTAGGGTCCATAGGTCATCGGCTGCGATGGCCCATGAGACACTCCATAGGTAGGAATATACATTCCGGAAGTAGGAATATACATACCGGAAGTAGGGATATATGTCGAAGAAGTAGCAACTTGACCTCTAGAAACATGAACATAACCTCCCGAAACAATGGGTGGTATGTAAGCTTGAGACACAACTAGTCTAGTAATCGCAGTACGGATCTGACTCGTAGCTACATGACGATTTGAAGGACCACGAGAGTAAGGTGGAGGATTCGCATTTGAAGAACTTGGAAGCGAGGATGAAGGAATCTCTATAATAAGATATGTGCTAGTGCCTATTGTCACTCGTCTAGAACCTGGTATCGCTATGGGATCACTAAATCTAGACCTAGAAGGTACATAAGATGTGGCTTCCACCGCTGGGATGGAAGGTGCAATGTGACTAGTACTCCCAAACCTCTCCGCAAGGTAAGGCATGGGAATTCCCCCAGGTATAGTGTTAGGATCAAAATCGGATTCAACATGAAATGTCAAATCGTGCATAGGAAAACCAGTGGTAACATAACCACCATAGCTGGTGCTAGGAGGGTCAAAGTGAGTCTCGACATCTTCCGACATTCCATACCGGTATCTGGTCAATGGGGAATCTGGCCTAGTATAAGTAGGTCTATCATGTAAAGATACTATCTGGGAAATAACGGGACCGATCTCAGCTAGGTCAGGTGAGGGATCATATGTAGGAG
Source organism: Pseudotsuga menziesii (assembly GCA_001517045.1). Lineage (NCBI taxonomy): Eukaryota > Viridiplantae > Streptophyta > Pinopsida > Pinales > Pinaceae > Pseudotsuga > Pseudotsuga menziesii. Next base: position 149,933 of record LPNX010492351.1, read on the forward strand.
TAAGTTCCCCATCGTCAATACGAATAGGAGGAGGTGGGTCAGGAATAATCTCTGAATGATCCTCCATGATGTGTGAATCAATGTGTGACACAGTCTGCCTGGACCGACTAGGCCCCTCTCCCAAAGGAGGAGGAGAATTGGAAGGCGGAAGTCCTGCTAACCGACGAGAACGGCGCGGAACCGCACCCGACTCCACAAGGACTCAACAAAAAAGCAAAGACTCTCTATTTACGTCAACCCTAGGCCAACTAGTGTACACAGAGCAATCACTATCAAATCTAAAGCCAAAAGCAAGCAAACAAGGGCTGGATAAGTGAGCTCCTGAATGTGGCCGGTATGTCTCACCTAGGAGAGGCTTGAGAGGCCCTTGTCACCACAAGCAGAGGTTTGAAACCAATTATTGTGGCCCTCAGCTTCAACGCGTATAGCGACTGTGCTGTTTGACCCCAACCTGGATGAGACACATGTAGAATAACCTCTACACGTACCCCCTCGATATCCTAGGTAAGGTCAATAATTTCACCTCGATATAATCAATGCTCAGGCGGACAGTCACGGGCGGGATTGACCGTATGGGTAGGGTAGCAAAGCCCAAAACTCCCGAAAGAGCCCCCAGATATGAATACAATCCTGGCTATATCGCCGGTGCTACACAGTTACCTACCAGGGGTTATCCCGATCAACAACCGCTCACACTGCCTAGTGCTTGACTCCCTTTTGAGAGGAGCTTCCTGAGAACGCTGGTTATATAAAGGATTTCACACACTCCCTGGACAGACACCTAGTTGTTGTAGTTTAGTGATCTTGGAGAATTAACTTTCAATGAACTATTCCAAGATCCTAAAACCTAAGCTTGTTGGTGCACCCTAAAAAGAAAAAGAGTGTAATTCATTTTATTTAGCGTTGATTTTAGTTTGGCTTTATTTACTCAAAAATAGGATATGGTCGTGCAACTAATGGTGTTATGACGCAACAAGAAGTAAAATGCACACCTAACAATCAATGCAAATGCATTGTGTCCATGAAAACAGGGTATGCATACTACGTGAATGCACAATTTCTTCTTCAAATGATGAATGCAAATTTCCCTATATGAATTCCTAACTATTACTCCAAAGCAAATCTAGATCTAATGCAAGTACAATGCAAAATGCACAATGCAATGCATGATGATAAGCAAATATTTAGGATTTTTTGAAAATAAAGAGACACAAAAAGCAAGAGAATGATTCTAACCACCCCAGACTCTGCAAGCACACATAAACAACATTCCAACAAAGAACTAAGGCAAAAGGACTCTAATGCACTAATCTCAAACAAAAAATCAAAGATGCCATGACAAGAACTTTCCTAAAAGAAAAAAATTTAGGCTAAAAAAACATTTCTGGTAAAAAACAGAGGCCTTAACAGACTCAGGCAGTGCCAAAGGAGACTCGGAAACTAATAGCATTCACCCAGCAATCCACAATCTTCCACAAAAAGGTAAAAAACCAGGATATACGCGACTGTGCGCAGTGAACCCGCGTGTATACGCGGAAATTCCAGAGGAACCCGCATGTATACGCGACTGTAAGTGACAAACCCGCGTACAAGAAGAAAAAGATGCAAAAATTCAAGGAAAACAGACAGGCTGAGACTAAATTCACACCAATCAGGCTCTACCAGGCATACATGCCCCCATACCCGACACAGAA